>WEIV01018716.1:14325-25121 GCA_013390005.1 Calyptomena viridis | reverse complement strand
GGGGCTGTGTCGCAGCGGACGGCGCTGCTCCTCCTCACCCGCCTCGGCTGGTGCTCCGCCGGCCGTGCCCCTGTCTGCGCTTCCCGAGGCGGCGCGGCTGCGGCGCGGTGTGTCCGGGGATACGGCAGTGCGGCCTCCCTTACCTTTTATACTGCCCCTGGCGAAGGGTCTTCTCGCAGCTGGGGAGAAATAACTTGCCGAATTCTAGGGAGCTCTCCCACTTTCTCCCGGTTTTCAGTCGGGGTAGAGTTAACGGGAAGGCATCGGAGGGGTATGAGGCATTAAGGTGCATGGTTTGCTGACAAAACTTGCTTTGCGGGAAAGAGCCTGTATTGATCTTTTTTAAAAGTGCTTGTTTTCTTTTTGTAGGCTAAAGAACAGCAGTTTTTGTGCCGAGCAGAGTCTTCCCCATAATTAGCGGCAGGCTGAGTGCGGCAGTGGTGAGTTACTTCTCCAGTTTGTCACCTTAGAAGATATCAGCCTGTGTAAAATAGAAGAATGTGGCCTTAAATGCAGTACTGATGCAGCTTCCACTTAGGCTTCCGCATGCCTTGCTTGCCAAGTCTCATAGATGAAGTCTGTAATGTATTTGACATGGTTTTCGTAAGATACAACAGCTACTGAGATTTTGAAAATGAAGTGTTCTCTGTGGATTTTGGTTTCTTGAAGCTTCATTGCAACACCAATTTTTGCATCGCTGTCTGTCTTGTTTCATTCTTGTATCTCTCTACAGAAGAACATTTACTCTCGTATGTGTAAATGGCTATCCATGCTTTACATATAAAATTTTGAAACTGTATCATCAGAAGTAGAATTTAGCTGTAGTTAAAATGAAATGGTTTAAACCTGTTCCAGAGCATGAGGCCAGACTGAAACTTGCATTTCTGCCTCAGCTATTGTGCACTAGTTTGTTCTAAAGTGTTCTGTCACGTATTTTTGTTAAAACAAGATGAATTAGGAAGAAGTCAAATAATGGCTTTTTCTGTGTCATCAGTAGTGAACCTTGTGACAGTCTCTTCTGAGTTACATCCAGGTTAGTCCTTGAAATGGTACTTATTTGTTTACTGACTGTTTTGTCTGTTAGGTGTTTTTGGTCACTTTGGTGCTTTCTGTTTAACCTGAAAGGAGATTCTTCTCAGAATTTTTAATGTGGCTTGACTTGCTTCCCATAGCATTATTGTCAGCCTTGCTCGCTGCTGTCCTTTATTCCTGTGTTCCTTGTTGTTCTTTTTTCTTTTGGTTTTTGTGCCTTCTGGATGTGTTTTCGAGACCTAGGTTTTAGTTTCAAAGTTACATTCTGTAAAAATGAAATTGTGGAAGTTCTGTTCTTCTATTTCTGCCAGTAGCAGTATGGAAAAAAATACCTCTAGCTCTTTCCTGCTCAGACACTTTAATTCGTCTTCTTTGCTCTGGTTTAAGTTGGCCAAAGTATAGATAGCCTTGTTTATTTACATGAAGAAAAATTAGTCTTGGTTATGAAAATCATAGTAATGCCAAACTTTAGTCATTGTGGAGATTTTGGTGGTTGCTGTAGTTGTTAGTGGTTTTAAGTAGTACCTTTAACAACCAGTACACTATTAGTTCTTTTGGATTCAGTGCTTCATATGTTAGAAGTACTAACATATGGCACTATTGGTACAGTTACTACAGTGTTAGAAAGGAGATTAATGGAAAAGTTTGTAGAAGGCTGGAGAGAGATCAGTGTAACTACCAACTTTTCCTGAAGTGGATGATATCCTTGTTTAATAAAGTGGAAGCTAAGGGAGGACTTACTAGACATTATAACTTCTTCAAGAGTGCTTACAAAGAGGACTTTCTGCTTCTTGTCAGCAGACTATATAACTAATAAACAACCATAAAGTTGCATACTGCGGCTTGGGAGGTTCAAGTAGAGTATCTTTTACTGCACATGTGTTTTAAGGAAAACACAAAGTTTCCATGCTGGAAAGCCACCAGCATGGTGGCACCTTCTGAAACGACTAACAGGAACATTGGCATTCACAGTGACACTGATACAATGCATTAGCAAGTCCTCAACCTCTCCTCATAGTCTGGGGTCTAAAGCACATTAAGTATCTTATTTAGCTCAGGCCTCTCTCCAGTTTCTTCCTTCTTGAGCTGAGGAAAGGGAGAACTGTGAGCACCCAACTAGGGACAGTGTTCTAGAAGCAGTCTCAGACACTGAGTAAAGGAAGATAACAACATCCCTGGAGCCACTTGTGCTCTTAAAGTAACCCAGAATATCTTTGCACTATGATCAGTGAGAACACACTGTATTTTGTCCAATACTTTCACTGCTTTGTCTCTTTCTGATTTCATTAAGTTGTAAGTGAATACATTATTGCACCTTAATACAGTGGGAAGGAGTTTAGTGAATTCCTAACAAAAGACAATAAAAAGCATACAGCATTAATCATTTGGATATGAGTGAGTTGTAATACTGCATTCTCTGAAGCCCAGAAAAAGTGAATCATGGAGGTGTTTAATGATTAAATCCTTCATTTGTTCCCCTACGGATGTATAGCCATCCTTGATTTCTTTTCACAGCTGATGTGCTTTTAAAATTAGGGTATGTTTTAGCATGATGGGAAAAGTACATGGACACCCTTTTGCTTGTATCAAAAGAATTGACTGCTCAGGAAAAAACAGTAAACTGGCATGGCTAGAATAAAACTAGAACATTTGAGAGACTTGGAATATTCTTGAAAGCAAACTGTGTTTACAGATACTTAGAAAGCGAATTAAAAACTGAAGAGCAGAGCAGAAACGAGTCATGGATTTTTGCCGGTGAAAGATGAAGTAGTTTGGAAGTAAGAATGTAAGTGCAGGACATTGGATGGTGAAGATGAGAAGCTGGTATTGGTACTTGTGGTTTCTGAAAGCAGTGACTTATTATGCGGGGGGATGGCATTTGATGTGTGTTGTTTATCGTCAAGGTGTAACTGAGTTTGGTTTTTTTCCATGTCACATGAGACTTGAGAATGCTATTGTCTAGTTCAGTATTGTCATACTCGGTGGGATCTTGGAGAGCAGCTTTGTCTCATGATTAGTCTCTTTTCCATCAGGTGAGAATGAATTCTGACATGACAATAGAGTCATAACTTGGGTTTGCAGCTGACAGTATTGAATGCTTTCTAGTGGAACAGATTTCTTTTCCTTTCTCCAACTTTATATGTGCAGTTTGGTTTTTGTAGCAAGGGGTGCAAATGACAGAAGAGCAGCAGAAAGCAACCAACATTCCTGAAATTGTTCAGTGTTTATTGTGAAGACACAGTCTGACATTAGTAAGTAAAGATGGGAAACTCTTACCCAGTAATCAAACCTGGAAACTCTGGGTGTTGTGGCACAAAGTGCAGATCCTGCCTTCCTTCTAAGAACGTTTTCCTTATAAGGTTGACAGACTCTGCCAGTATTTCTGTACATGCCTCATGGCTCTGAAGGCACTCAAAAGACGACAACTATTTAATACTCACCTCCTCAGTTTCATCTCTAGGGGAGTCTTATAAAATAGCTCAACAGTGAGTGAAGCTTCAGAAGTCCCCAACAAACTGTGGAGAAAGCCCTTGCCTCTGTGAATTTTAACCAATCTGTGGTGTAACCCATGTCCCTTTGCTTTTCCTGTGCAAGAGGAAAGTCTAATTTGTAAGATGTGGAAACTGTCTCCATCCCATAGATGCCAATATTCATAGGCCTTTGCTGTTCTGTGGGGTCCAAGAGATCTGTATGTCCTCTGCATAAATAATGATCTGAAGAGGCCCTGATGAATCAGTTAAAAGAAGAGGGTGGTGGGAAAGGATCACAAGAAATGAAGATTGGAGAGATCTGGCTTTAAGCTCCTGAAGCACATCTGTGTCTGTCTGCAGAAGTAGATTTCAGACATGTGTCTTTACACGGCTGTAATTAGAACTGTGTTTTGGGAGGATCCCGTTAATACAAGCTGATGCCCTCGGTGAGTTAATCATCTTTTCATAGGGCATGCAGAGAATAAGTTCCCAATAGAAATCCTACCGGTGAGAAGGGAAAGCAAGGAGAGACTTTGTCAAAGTTAAAATTACTGCTAGGACCTGAGCCTGTAATGGCTTGACATTGTTGGGAGTCACATGGCACCTCCTTCCTGCCATAGTGTCCTCTGGTGTTTGTGGAACACTGTGCCCAGATGGCTTGAGTTTTTGTTTTATTTGAGGTTTTTTGTTGTGTGTGCTGACCTGCCTTTTTCCCTTTTGTGGGCAATTACAACACAGTCATAATGTGTAAGTTTGCTCTAAGTTTACTTCACATTTTCGTAAGAGACTGAAATAAAAGCTGGTTATGTCTGTTCTGCCTGCCTTTTATGCCTAGCATGTTTACTTGTCCTGCAGTGTGGTATGAAAATGATTGGAAAGCTTGATCCAAACCAAAACCTGCATTTTTCCCACCTCTTCAAGCTTCAGGTATTTACGGGGTGCAGGGAGAAGCAGAGGCTCATACTATTTGTTTTGATGATAGTATCTCTTTGTATTAGCTTAACTTTGTAACTAGCTTAAATGGCAAATTCGAGATTGCTGGAATAAGGATTGGTTCAAAATGGGTTTTTAAAACTTTTTTATTTCTTGATACTTTTTATTTTCATTTAAACAAAAAAACCCCAAACAACTGTCTAAGATTTACTAGGAGAAAAGAGGAACTCTTTAGAGGAAATTTTAAGATGTAAAAGCAGTGGACAACTTTTTGTTCTCACGTTTGCAATCAACTTTGCAAAATCTTATTTAATGAAGCATTGTTGCCATTCATATTTGCTACACTTTCGTTAGATGTTTTTCCAGTTAATTTTTTGCCATCCAAATTACACAATATATCACTTCCTTAATATTTTACAATATTAAAACCTAAAAGCTGCCCCGTCTTCAGGGAGATTATGATTTTTTAATTTGATCTTGCTGTTTTGCTTGTGACAGCCTCATTCAGTGTTGTGTGAGAACTGTTGTTTACATGGGCCAAAAAGCAAATGTGCAAATTCAAAGACTAAGTGTCTTGAGGGCTGTTAAATTCCCTACCTCTTACTAGGAAATCCTTGAACCAGTTTTCTGGATGGTGGGAGAGCATTGTGGAGAGATGTCCTGACCTGAGTATCTGCTATGGTTTTGACAGAGAAAGAACATTGAGTTAAATGATTTTTTTTTCTGACCCACTAACTTAGTTTGAGTTTTCTTGAGTTTTTTGAGTAGCAGTAGGTGCTCTAGTTTTTACATACACATACAAACTTTTTCAAGAATGAGAAGCATTAATAAAAAAGAAGCTTTTTGAATATTTCTGTTTGATTTTACTTGTTATTGTTTGTTTGTTTTTGTCTTTAGAACTGCCAGCTAATCATTTTGAAATAAAAAAATGGAGAAAAGCCTCCTGGTTTCTATGTTTACACTTCACTAACTTCAATAAGTATGTCCACAATTGAGAGCTGTTCTAGGTGAAGTATATAAATTTTTAGTAGAAGCAAAACCCTTTGGGTTTTTCCTCCTCCTTCTTAACTACATTATCCCAGAGGTGCTACCACTGTTGTTGGTGGGCTCAGCCTTGGCCCATGGTGGGTCCATCTTGGAGCTGATTGACGTTGGCTCTGTGGGATGTGGGGGAAGCTTTGGGCAGCTGGTCACAGAAGTCACCCCTGTAGCCCCCATGCTACCAAAACCTGGCCACAAGTGCTTAAAGCATAAAGATTAGAAGTTTCATTACTTGAGAAATGTAGAGCAGAGAGGGAATAATTTGTTCTGTTCCATTATTGCTGTAAAGAGAGATTGGATTTTGTGGTCTGTTGGTTTGAAAGTAGACTTTCTCTAATCTTAGGACCTTTAGTTTTTCATCAGTTTTTGTTGAGGATGATTGGAGATTTACAAATTAAGACTTCTCAGGGGTTTTTAATTATGCAAAGCTATTACTGGTATAAAAGATCTTTGTTGTTGTTGCTAGTGTTGTTGTTAAGGTGGCTTCCTCAAAAAAAATCAAAGTTTTAAACCTATATTAGAATAAAATTTCATTTCTCCAGCTTTCTTAACATTGCTGAATGATTTTAATTTTTTTTTTTCCTAAGGATGGAAAAGTGAACTTTTTTTCACGTTAAACAAAAGCGAATCGTAAAGTGATTAAGGTTGGAAAAGACCTTGAAGATTTGGTCTGACCTTTGACTGATCACCACCTTGTCAACTATACCGGAGCACTAAATGCCACATTCAGTTTGTTTTTGAACCCCTCCAGGGATGGTGACTGCAGATTCCCTGGGCAGTCCATTCCAATGCTTAACAACCCTTTTCTTGAAGAATTTTTCCTGGTGTCAAACCTAAACCTCCCTGGGTGCAGCTTGAGGCCGTTTCCTCTTGTTCTCTTTGAAGAGAATCTGTTCTTGGTTGTTGATTTAGAACATTTAAATATATTAATATTTAACCTGTATCTATGTCACAAAAAGTTTACATAGGTAAAACAGATGTTTTATATAGAAATGAAACAGTTCTATTGACAGAGTTCGTAGTTCCTTTTGTATATGTGTCTCTTTTTTTTTTCCTTGTAATGTTTCTGTAGTCATTATAAATGTAATCTCTGTGTTTATATTGGAAGTTAGGCAATAGACATAGTTCAGCTGACTAGCATTTTTATGCTAAATAGATAAGAAAACCAAATGTATTGAGGAAAATTCAGTCTCAGGATTATTTGTGAAACTTAATTCATTATTTTTTAATTATTAGGAATTGTTTCAGTGAATTTGAATTATCTGAATTTAACTATCTGAAATGAAACTTTCTCTCTTGAAGGAAAAAGAAAATACAAAAGTGTTAATAATCTGCATCTTTGCCTCTTTCAGATAACCCCATGGTTTACTCTGCCTATAGGTGAAGTTGTCTCTAGTTACAGTTCTGTTCTCAGTTGCTGTGCTTCACAGGAGAGGTAACGGCTTTAAATTCAAGATATTTCCTGTAATTCCTTAAATCTAGTAAATGTGCTTGTAATGATAGACTTATTGCTTGATTATTTTTACTGAGAGATTTTTGAAAACAAAATAGTTTAATCACTGTACCTTGACACTATCTGTGAGTGGGTGTATTGCTATCTTTATACAGTATTTCTAATGAAAAATTAGCGTGGGTTGTTTAGAAAATATGCGTGGAAAATACCTGTCTGTATTTACTGTCTTTTTTTCCTTAAGTGTTTTTCCTCCTTTTTAAATGTTAGATTTTCATGGATCTCAACAGTGCTAGCACTGTTGTTTTGCGAGTCTTGACCCAGGCAACTAGCCAAGATACTGCAGTGTTGAAGCCAGCTGAGGAACAACTGAAGCAGTGGGAGACACAGCCAGGCTTTTATTCAATCTTGTTGGTAAGATACAGTGGAAAAGTGCTATTAAGTGAACTTTGACTTATCGGGGTAATTGATTATCAGCAAAATTAATTACTGATGTCATTAATTGTCTATGGGCAATGGACAAATAAAACTACACACACAGAAGTCTGGGGATGAAACACCCACTTCTGAGCCCCTGCACCAGGTCCTCTTTTGTTACACTCATTGTAAAACAGCACCTGCTGTTGCCCAACAGCTGATTGGGATTCTCTCGACTGTTGCCACTCCATGTTTTGACTTGACATGCTCAGTTTCTCACACTCCTCTGTGGCTGCTTTCTGCCACCTACCATACATAGCACCATGCATGCCTCAAAGTAGTTTTCTACTTTGTTTTCTCACACTTTCTGTCAAAACATTGGCTTCAAGGCCAAGGGTCTCTTTGGTTCTAATCAGGCGGGCAGCTGGTGTGGCCAAGTTACCTTGTTTCCACATTGAATAATGACAAGATAATGGAGAAATCACCTGAAGGCTGGAATCTGACTAGAAAAAGGTATTACGCCGTATTGTGCAGTGCCACAGACTTCTGAGAGCTATGTCATTAAAGAATGTAATAATTATCTGGTTCTGTGTATTATTGCTTTTTGTTCCCTTCTTGGACAGACAAGATCAGCAACACATTTGCCTTATATGTTGGTTTTTTAATAAATCAGCTAGGGCTAGTGGAAAACATGGCTTTAATCTGTAAAAAGTAGTGCTTAACACAGTGTTTTCACTTGTCTGCCTCATGCATTTTGCTTATGTACACACCTGTATCCACAGTGGTGTGTGTACAGTGCGTGTATTTATATGTATACCAAGCCATGTGTTGATGAAATTTCTGACTTTGTGGTGTGCTGAGCAGTGTTTATTGTTTTTTTTTTTTTAACAGAATATCTTTACCAATCATAGCCTGGATGTGAATGTAAGGTGGTTAGCTGTGCTGTATTTTAAAAATGGAATTGATCGCTACTGGAGACGGGTCGCACCACAGTGAGTTCTGGTTTTCTTCCACTTACCCTTCTACATTTGGCTTTGTTATGATTGTCAAACTGATTTGACAATCAGTAGTTTTTTGGTTCATAGAAGTTACTTTAGAATTTATGTAGAAACTGATAAAATATTTCAACTTCGGGGCTCACTACGAAACCATTTTGTCTTCATATTGCTTCTTAGACTTTTCATGATTTACTGCTGAAAACCGAGTTAGAAGACTGTTTCATAGATACCAGATTTTGAAGTGATGCACTAAAGTGTTACAAGGTTAACACCTGGACTTTCTGATAGTGTCAGATGTGAAATGTAGTAAAGTGCTTGGAGGGTGAGACAGAAATTTCATTTTATTTAAGCTGATTCATATTGAATGTGTACATGGGAAAGAAGCAGTGGCTATCATGCTGTCATGCTAGCAAGTTCTGGTCTTCATTCTTTTGTTGTTATGATGTATGGGTTCTGATAATGCGTAACAAAAAGTTCTCCAAACAAGATAAAAAATACAAGCAGTATTCATGACCACCACATCATTTACTTAAAAATTACAAGAAGTTCCATTTTAGTATGTAATAGCTACAGAATTAGATACTTCTCAGTGTTGTGTGAAGTTCTTTTCTTTTAAGAAGAAATGTAAAGAAGAGTTTAAATTCCAGAACTTGTCAAGAGCTGCTAGTGTTTAGTCTCTCCTAAATGCTAGTAATATAAGTAGAACATCACGGTTAGGTTTAGGTATTAATTGGAAATCTAGGTCCCATTTTTATGAATCTTGAATTTAAGCTAGTGCACAAAGTATAATTTTCATTGTTTGAGATAGTTTAGTGTATCTTGCCGTATATTGTAAGTTCTTCCAAAGCTCTACCAAAAGAGGAAAACATGATGAGATTCTGTTCCATAGGGTAGTACTCCATTATTATGTAAACATTAGAATATCTGTATGTCTGGATTAGTATAAAATTGCAAAACATCTGCAAGCATTTGGATTCTCCCTTATGTGAAAGGAAAATATGGTCTTTGCATGGAAGATGGCATGTATCTTTGACCTTACTGTTAACAGGATGCTGCTTACAGTAGTGATACTTAGTAAGCATTATCCCAAGAAATTAAATATCGTTTAAATTGGTTAATATTTTTAGATGCTAGTAGCATTTCTGGTGAAAAAAGCATGGCTTATTTCCTGCAGAAGCAATGACTACAGTTTTACTGTTTGAACTGAGGTTAAAACTAAGTAACAATCTTTCAGTGTAGTTTTCCTGCAGTTTTAAATTAAGTGTATTCAAGGAATAAAATATTTGCATTTTTTAAATGCAGTTATGATATAAAGTAAATTTTAAAAATGGTTAGCTGCTGTTAAAGATCCCATAGAGTAATTACATATTAAATTTTCACTCTGTCTGAGTGTTTCTCCATTTCTAATTTTCTTTTTAAATTTCTGATATGTAACATCTTGTCAGCACTCTCCCACATGACTTTTCTCGTAGCAGAATATGTTGGAGGCATTTTGAGAAATGCCAGTTTAAGCTGTAATTTCTCAGTTTGTTTTGTCAACCAATCATATTTTGGGTGTCATGGTATTTGAAGGCTTCATTGCGTGGGTGACACTTTTCTTGTCCTTGCAAAATTCATGTGTTTCATCTTGTGTCTCTCATCAGCAGCTGTCCCCTCTCCATCCGTAATAGTACATCAAAGCATATTTTGATCTACAGATCAGACTTAAACCAGCATTTTCCAGTGGGAGATGAGCCTGTGAACTTTCTTGCTCCTGCTTTTTCAGGCAGCTTTCCAGATAGCCCTGCAGAAGAGCCTGGGCTTCTCAAAGCCTCTTTTTGGCACAGTTTGGCCTCTTCTTTGAATTTGTTGTCAGCCTCCTCAAAAGGTTGTCTCACTTGATGATTTTGTGTGTGTTTTTATTTTTTTCAAAAATGTTTTTTTTTTTTAATTCAAGTATTGAATGTGTTTTTGATTTTACAGATAATTACTTTTAAATCCTATCTCTTGTGGACTTAGCTCTCTTATTTGCGTACCATGTTAGCAAGTTTAATAATACTTTTAATGTTTTTATCAAATCCGTGTTTTTATTTGAGTGATAACTGTGCATAAGTCCTCATAAGCGAAATCTGAAATAACAGACTTCTTTAAAAAAAAGCTTCAAAATAACTTTTAAAATACTTGGATACGTGTTCCCCCATACCGCAAACACAGAAAAAGGTCAAAGAATCTTTGAAATTGCAAATTTTGAAGGACTATGGCATAAATACATAAAAGTTCATGTCTCGATGAACTTGTTTTAATTTTTAGGCGGTTGTAATTTGGTGCTGAAGGGAAATAACTTGCTGAGTATATACACATCCTTCGTAACTTCTCGCCTGGCTATAACTTTTATATATGGGATTATGGGACTTTCTTGTAATGTATTAAGGGAAGATGAGGACAGTGGTGCCAGTGGTGATGTCTGTGACTCCT
>WEIV01018716.1:2452-12979 GCA_013390005.1 Calyptomena viridis | reverse complement strand
GTTGTATCGAAATTATTTCCTGCATTTTCATATTTTAAAAAACCCCCCCCCCCCCAATTTATTTTCATGCAATGTAGTCTGGTGGCTTTAGATTAATGAATTAAATAGTTACCTGCAGAAAAACTTACTATTGCAGAAATCTTTGTAAATTTTACCCAAAATGGTTTTAGGCGTAATTTAATTTTATGCAGAAAAGTCTTAAACCCTAAGTCTTGATNCGGTAAATCCTGCTTCTGTTTTGTTTTTTTATTATTTTGAGATTAATATCTAGTATTTGTCTAGATTAGTGTAAAAGCTATGCTTTAGGGAGCTTTAAGCATCATTTTAAATCTCAGTAAATAAAACTAGTAGGCTAGTATCTGTGTCTGAGGTCAGACTACAGGAAGTGGTTTTGTTGGTGCGTTTAATCTTCTTAATTTCCAGCCACTAGTCTTCATTCAGATGTGATATTTGCATGCATGCCTCTAAATCATTGCAGTGTTAGGTGGCACTGTTAGATCTAAACAACCTTGGGTGACAATTTAAAAGGCTTTTTATGAAGAAGAAACAGCTTTCTAGGTGCTATCAGTGAATTAAAATGTGCTGATTTTGGGGTTTTGTTTTCTCTGATAGTATGATATGAATACCATCAAAGCATTTTTAAACCAGTGTGTTGTGTTTTCTGGTTGCAAATCATAAGAAATGTCATGAATCATATGAAATCTGCAGTAGTACAGAAGTGATATACTGTAACTCGTAGTGTTAAACTGATAGAGGTCACTTAGAATGAAGTATGAAGATAGCACAAAGCAACACGTGAATGCTAATTAACCTTTATGCCTTAGAATTTGTCCTTTCTGTTTTCCCCTGCATTTTTTGGAGAATATATCAACATACTTTTCATGCAAAGATACAATTTTCAAAAGGTCCATACCTTTAAGTGTAAATATATGACTTACTTGTAGAAAAGGGTTTGTAATAGAAAATAAGTACTGGTTTTGCAAAAAGAGCTGTCTTCTGATAAGGTGACTGCCTTATTCTGGGCATTTTTTGGACATGGTCCAATAGTATACGTGGGCAAGTCCATGCTCAAATCATCAATCTCAGCAGTAATAACTGTATAATAATTGTCCAATAGCAATCAGTTTGTAATTCGTACAGTTTTACAATTTTTCCATTATATGTCTGTGTATCTTACTCTGTCAACTCTCTCTTTTGCCATTTGTCTTTGCAAATGTCACCTCAAGTCCCAAAACTTGAGGTTAAAAGGCCTTACAAGTATTTGTTTCCCTCTCTTTTTAAAAGTATTTGAGATAGTGGAAAAACAAGGAATGTTCTTTCGATATTCTTAATATTTACATATAAATTAGTAGTAGGTTTTTTTATTGAAAATAAATGGTATTCTCATAAATGTATCCTGACAGTGCTCTTTCTGAAGAAGAAAAAAGTATGTTGCGTGCTGGACTTATCGCCAACTTCAATGAGCCAGTGAATCAGGTTAGTGGTGAATGTTTACTAGTCTTCCAGCAAGTGGTTTTATTGGTATCTAACTTGGTTTCTTTCTTCACAAAGTGTGCAGTTAAAGTTGCAGTTTACATACTGCTTTTCAGACAGATATTTATGTTGAAGTGATAGCTTTTTCCATAGATCACAATTCATAAAATTAAGGAATCAGTTTGCTTGGAAAGAGTATGCTTTGTCTCTTTACTTGATATTTTTGCTGTTGCAGTGGCAGTTTATGTTGTCCCTTGCTGTTTATGTGACCATTTGTTGAAATGGTTCAGGGAATTGTTGTAGCTCAAAAATAAACTTTCCCTAAGTGATTTTTGGAGGTTTTTTTTGTATCTGTTCTCTGACCTGACTCCCAGTATGGCATACAAGGAAGTGTGGTGGTGTAGCAGGAATAATCTGTCGAGATTGCTGCTGTATAAACTCACCCAAGCAGTACTGCTGTTACATGTCTAGTTACAGCATTAATGCATTTAAGTAAGCATAGTAAAGCTTCAGTGTGATAGTGTCTTGTCTTACATGAAGTGACTAATTATAAGCTGTTATTTTGATTAGAATAAGAATTTATTATTATATTGAGTACAGAACTAACATTAAGGACTCAAAATATGCCTGTACTAGATGAATCAATCCTCTTTTGGCTGACTTTGTCATGGAAGTAGGAGATTCTGCAAGGAAGTATTTGTTAGTATTTTGAGCTAGATCTTGAAGAACTTTTTCAAGAAAATTAATTACTGGCATAAGATAAAGATTTAAAAGAAAAGGTGTTACACATAAACTTCTCTTTTTCAGACTGTTCAGTTTTAACTTATCTGGGTTCCTTGATGGGATTAATGTAATTTCTAGGATTAGAGCCATTTAGCAAAATGAGGGTAATTTAGTCTTTGTAGAAGACCCTTATGCGGTGACAATTTTGACTAGAATTAAAAGTTTGAATTGCAAATGCAGTTTTTGAAAAAGCAGGAAATATAGAAAATATTTTGAAATTTGTGTTTTAGGTACAGTTTCAATGTAAAAAATATGACCAAATATGACTTACTACTTTATTTCAGCCAAAAAGAACTATGAAGTATGTCAAGTTGGACTGTAAAGTGTGTGTCATTTATGTTTCTACTAGATAATATATAATTTATCAAGTACTTAGTTTTGAAGAGTTTGCATGTTTTTTAGGTAAATTAGGTATAAAACCCTAGTATTAACTACATTGTTTGTAAAACAATTCAAACTTTTTGTCAATAATTCTTCTGTACCTTCATTAGTCTTTAATCATTTTACCTCCTAGGACAGCAGCATGGCATATTTTGTAGTTATAAATTACACTGCTCAGTTCTGCAGTTCTGAGACTATAGTTGCAGCTGAGATGATGCTTTAACAAGTAGTAGCTTTGGGCTCTTATTTGTGTGTTCTTCTGAGGGTTTTTTGGATATCCTTTTTCAAGATGTGCAGAATTTTGTTCCCTGTTTATGTCAGTAGCCTGAATAATTGCCCAGACAATTGTGTGAGATATTACAGAATGTGTCTACCCTTTTTCTTGTTCCTCAATCTGCGTTGTAGGTATCCTGGGGTTTCCTTTCAGAGGAACCTTTCATTTAATACCCAGCCTGCTTGGTATGTCTGAGTTTTTATACCCTGTGTTCCTGATGAGTGCTCTTTTCCAGTCACAGATAGTTCATAACACCATTGCTATCTGCTTGTGCTTTTTTGCATCATTGAAGGCAGAAAAATTATGACTTTGTATATATAAAAAGAAAAACAAGATAGAAATGTGAGAAATAGACATAGTATGGGATGATAAAAGTTGACTTTCTGGCGAGGCAGAGAAGAAAAGAGAACATACCATATGTTGAGAGCATAATTTCCATGGCCTCTGAAAATATTTACCATATGGAGGGAAGAGAAGAACAAAATACTCCTTCAGATGTATGACAGACAGCAGATTTTTTTTTTTAGCTGAAAAAGCCAGCCCTCAAGGAAACAGTATTCTTACCTAGAGAGGTTGCTGCTTGTATTACATATGGAGAGGAGTTTGTTTGCTCCACCCTGCCAATTGACATAATTTGATCCAATGATAATGACTAAGACTCCCAGCTCTTCCTTGTGAACGTTGATGTCACTTTCCTGAAGCAGTTCTCCCTAGTAGGTTGGTTGGAATGAATGTTGTGGAAAGCTTTGTGGGGTGGTCAGGCTCCAGATGAAACAGCTAAGGAAGCAGTAGAGGAGGGCATGACAATTCCCTCCTAGGCCTGTAAATTGCTTGGATTCCTTCTAGGAGCTTAGGAAGGTGACTTCTTCACTAGGCTGGAAGTGTGGTGGTATAGTAATGATGTGTCGAAGGTGAGAGTCTGCTTCACTAGTAGAGTCACAGACCTTTTCAGTGGAAATGGATTAAGAACAGGGAAAGCAAGAATGCAAAATTTTTGCATGTTTGAAGTGGGTTTTTGGGGGACTATACAAGATTTGGTAAGGATTGTTTAGGGGAAGGGAGTTGTACAGTGGTAAAGTGTGGAACAGACAGAGGGCGTAAGAAGGGCCAGTCATGTATAATAAATCGTGTCTGAACAAACACTGCCTAATCACCCCTGCCTGTCCTGCCTTCTGATTGCATCCCTTGCCTGTCGTGCTGTGTAGTCTCTCACTCTTCATTGCTTGTGCAGGCTGCAAGGGTGAGGTGCCAGCTTATGGCAGGACTAGTGCTTGTGGGGTTTTGGGCCACAACCAAAGTCAGATGGTGAGATTGGTGCAGGTGCCCTTGGCCTGTGGTGTGAGGATCTGGAGCAAGAGAGAGTCTCAGGTTCAGCTGCTGGGATGGGACCTTGGCTTACAGGCACTTATGCCTGGAGACGAGAATGGCTCTGTCTAAAAGCTAAAACATAGGTAGAGCAGAATTAAGGGTATTGTGTATTCAGCAGTCTGTGTTCACAGAAAGTGATGGAAAAGCTCACTCGATAAAAAGTCATCCCAAGTATCTGTTTCTTCATTTATGTGATTTCTAGAACAAGTAAGTTTCCTAGTCTTTATGTAAAATTTAAAGAAGGTATCAAACTTAGAGTTTTATGTAAATAAAATAGAATACTTTTTCTCCACTTTTATTTACCTTCAGCAAACTTAAAAAATAGCTGGAGAAAAAGCACACAAAAATTTAGAAATCCATAGTACTATTTTTTGATTTAGGGTTTATTTGGTTGTTAATTTCTGTGTTGTACATTTGTTAAATGCACTTAGACTTTGTGGTGTCTTTGTTTTGTTTTGGTTGTTTGCAGATAGCTACTCAAATCTCTGTACTGATTGCTAAAGTTGCCAGGGTGGACTGCCCAAGGCAGTGGCCAGAACTTATACCCACTCTTGTGGAATCTGTGAAGGTGCAGGATGATCTTCAGCAACACAGAGCACTACTTACCTTTTATCATGTTACAAAGACCCTGGCATCCAAACGGCTTGCTGCAGATAGAAAACTTTTCTATGATGTAAGTAATGTGATGCAGTATTTTAGTGTGCAGATCACTTACTGTACATGCCTCCTCCTGGGCTGAGCTGCCAGGGCATTGATGGCATCTCTGTGGACTTTAATGTGTGCCCTTGAAATGGAAGAGCTTTTATGTTGGTGGGTATATGCCTATTATGAAATTATTAGAAGTCAGTTTCTAGGTGAAATGTTTTTGGGTATTTATTAATTTTACATACAGCTTGAATTTTATCATAATTTGTGTGAAGAACCAGAGTTTCATCTACATACAATATCTGTATATATGTATGTGTATATACATATTTATGTATGTATATAAATACAATATCTGTATATCAGCCTTACGTGCCATACCGTAGATCTTACTTTATATGAATTTGTGGTGTTTTTTGGAAGTGTGCTCTGGATTCATAATTCATTATAGTCTTTAAAAAATACTGAGTTGTAGATTACCGTACTACTGTATTTTTGGTTTTTAGAATTTGGTTTGGGAATGTGTTTGGGGTTTTTTCCAGACCATCTCTAGGCAAGATGTGAATGCCAAATCTTGTCTCATACAGCTTATGTTCTCCATGGTAGGAATCTGATGTTTAGAACAGAGATTTAGCTTTGGTTGTAGGCTGTGCATCTCCCAACTCATTTGGAGTTAGGCAATGAGTCAGCTGAATTTAGTGAGTTAAACATCTTTTCCAAACATGTTACAGTTGAACTTTCAAAATTTTATTTTATTCCTCCATTTTAAAGAGTTTTTAAAGCACAGAAGATGAAGTCTGTTTATGAAGGTTTACCTATTTACTTATGCAGAAAAAAATTGTCTGTGTACAGTCATTAAATTTTAATCGTCAGGAGTCCGAGGCATTGAAAACTGACTCCTGTACATAAGACCTTTACTAACCTTTACTCAGCCAAAGGAACCAAATAAACAGGTCATGTGCTTTTGATTCTATTGATGTAAGCTATGGCAGACTGAGTGCAGACTTCCTTAATTATGAAGCTGTCAAGTGCAGCCATAACTGACTGAGAAATTCTTTATTTTCTGTTTATAATTCAGATACATTTATTGGGTAAGCACTGTCTGGAAACTGTAATATGAATTAAGGTTGAGGTTTGTTCAGTTCTACCTGATTAGAAACTATTTGTCATTCTCTATTTTAAAAAATTTCAGGGAAAAGTCTGTGTTTGCAGCTATCAACAAAATGAAGTTAATTTTGGTGTAGGCATTGTTCAATACTATTTTTATTAAACTGATCAGTTTTTATTAAACTGATAATTGTGTCCCAGAGTAAGCTGATTCAGTTACTAACTATTGCTGCAAGACAGACAGTTTGTCTTGTGGGAGAAGAGGTGATGAGGAAAGCTGGTAGTTTTTTGAAGCCTCATACCATATTATACACCAGGGGCTGTATTCAATGGAAATCGGTTAAGAAAGAAGCCTTAAATAGTAATCTTTAAGGTGAGAATTGTAGACCCAAGTAGTCAGGGAAACTAGTGAGTCTATCATAACGTCTTCAAATTAAGACAAGATATTTTTCTGGAAAACATCTTTGGATCAGCACGCCTAAGTACAACAAAGAAGTAAATTAAACATTGTGGCCTATGATATACAAAAAGACGAATTAAATAATTTAACAGTCTAAACTGGCCTTTAAAATTTGGGGATTTATTTTGCTATGACAAGTTCAGGAAATATATTCTTGATATTTCTTCCTTTTTCAGCTTACATCAAGTATTTATAGCTTTGCATGTTCCTTGTGGAATCATCATATGGATACATTCCTACAGCAGATTTATGCAGGTGATGAAGCTGCAGCTTCAAATTCACTAGAAAGGACCTTGTTGTCATTGAAAGGTAATTATATAGAATTATATTAGATATAAATAATCAAATAATTTTCTTGACAGTGAATAAGTAGGAGTTGCTTGGTAAATAGTTCGCAATCTTTGACAAAGACAAGCCTATTGGAAAAACCAGTAATGTTGGTTTATTTTACCTCTGTACCTTCAGCAAGTCAGAAGGAGGATTTCTCATGCAGAAGGGGGAGATGGTAGTCTTGTTTCTCAGTATGTACCCTTCCAATATGCTTATTGTAAGAAGTCAAAGTCTAGGAGGTGAGAAAGTGGAGGGCGTAACAGGATGCTTTTCTATGTCTTGTAATTTAGGATTGCATGTCTTTAGGCACTTGCTTGAGGAAGCTGAGCTATGAATTTTATTCCATTAAGATCACCTTGTGTCCAGTGAAGAGCTGGCCGCAGAAGTTAGTTTATCTTTTAGGTTATCTTTTATGTTGATGCTCAGATGCTTACCAGTGGAGTAAATATGTGTCCTGGCTGTACTTTGCTGCTTTGAAGAATTGAGATGTCTGTGTGCATTGCTTGCAATGTAGATAATAACTGTCTTGAATTGTTGCAGAAAGTGCAGCATGCAGCTTGTGTGCATTGCTGGCAGTGGTAAACCTGGGAGAATTCATAAGGTGGCTTATGGGCCTTCCTTGACTGTACTTGGCCCTTTTCCTACTTTAGAGTCATTCAAAGGTTGAATACTTAGTTTTTGCAGAATTCTTCCCAATTCAGTTATTCTCTGAGTTCTCTTCATTATTTTATGCAATATACTGAATTTTAAATTCAACAAGTAATTTTTTTTTCCTAGTGCTTCGGAAACTAACGGTCCATGGCTTTGTAGAACCCCATTGGAATCCAGAGGTGATGGTAAGTGACGTGTATGTTTCTAGTTCTAGATTAGAGGTCTTTTGTGATGATTTCAGGTGTTGTTAGAATTATGTTTGAAAACGGTTGAAAGGCATACATTTGTGTTATGTAAAGGGAAATCAAGCAACACACTCTTGAAGTTGTTCTCAGTTAAAAATTGTCAAATACTAGGTAGATCCTAAACACTGTAACACTAAAGGCATGATGGTTAAAAAAAGGAAAGGTACCCCTTTCAGTTTACAGCTGTTGCTTGCTGTAAGATGAAAGTACATGTACTCATGTACTGTCCCCCCTGTTTAAAAGCATGTTTTTCTTTAGTGATGAATGTGATACCATATTTGTCCTATCACATTCTATCAATAGAATTTTTTCGTTTGAGATAAAAGTCTGTGATATGTAGCCCGTGGAGGGGGGAGGTTTGGAAAAAGAAACCCAAGCACCTTCCTTAACTCTGTGTGATGCCTGTTTTGCTGGAGGAGTTGAGTACCTATGACCTACATCCTAAACTAGAAAGTTAAGAATAGGAAAAACTACATTAGGATATTTTAAAGGATATTTCTATAGTTACCTATGCCTCCTTCCACCAGAGATGCTGAGCTGTTTGTGTGGTATTAATAAGGTCAGTTTGGATCATCTGTGTAGTCTTCTGGGTAATTTCACAAGGAAATTGTTCGTCCAAAATAATCACATAGTTCAGTTTGATAAGGTCGTATCCGAGCTGGTGGCACATCTTAACTGACTTCAGTTTGACACAACTTTGGTCTCATAATACAATTCAAAATAAGCTTTATCTTTAAAAGACAGTTATACTTTTGTTTTTCAGGGTTTTCTAAATGCTGTGTTTGCACGGCTGAAACAATTTCTGGAGTGTAGTAAGTATCTGGATATTTTTCTTTGTATTTGTTGTTAAACAGTGGAAGCTGGATGAGAACAATACAGTTTAGAGCATTATCAATAATCATGTAGGTTCAAGGCATGTTTTTATAAGAGCAAAGATATTACTTTAAATGTTGCTGAAACTGTCAGAGAAAAGTCAGTAAAAGTGTCTTTTTTATAAACAGGTTAAAGTCCCACCAAAATTACATTTGGTGTCACAATGCTAACAAGTAAAAAAATCTTAAGTCGTGGATTGACAAGGTATCAAGTATAAAATATGGAGATGCTACTAAAACCCAGATCATCTCGATTTTTCTTCTTTGGGAGAGTTCTGTGGTTTTTTTGTCCTCGGAGTTTGTTACGTATTTTGGTGTGTGTCCAATGGCAAATAAAGACCATACTCAAAACTATGTTTTTATAACTGGAAGAACAGTAGTCTGAAATAGACAATGACAGGTTAACACAATCAACAGAATCAGAAGGATAATTGGCAGGTTTTAGTGCTTTTGTAGGGGAGTTAACCTGAAGCAGGCAAAAAAGAGATACTTGACAGGTTGCTTCTGAACTCACTTCTCCTTCCTTGTATGTACACTTGTAGTAGATCTGGTTTGAGCCATTGAAACCTGCCATGTCATTATTTCAGGATTCTTTCTGAGAACAGATGTCTAAACTGGGTAGAAAGAATTTTTTTGATACAAGTTACTAAAAATATCAAAATTATAATATATTTTGATGAAGTTCCTTGTCTCAGGAGCCTATACCCCCTTACATAAGAGGGGCTGATCTGGGCTTTGAGCCTCATTTCTAGAAGAGATGGAAACTGCACTGTTCTCCCCTTTTACTATCTTATAGTCAGGTTCTTTCTGGCCCTTTAATATTTGACAAGATAGGTACCTAATTGGAATGAACTGAATTGAAGGCCATCTCATCCTGAAGTTCGGTGGTTATTGTAGTCCCCTAGAATATGAGGACTCTGGGGTCTGTGTCCTAAGACAAGAACTGAGTCGAACCTTCCCATTTCCACTTTACTAATCAATAAATTGTTTTGCAAAAGCAGGTACAACTATGTTACAGGATTAGTGTTTACATTTATTATATTATGGGTTTTGCCTTTATGCCTTCATTATGGCCTTTTTAAAAATAAAATCTTTATCTGTTTTTGTTTTACTTCAGAATGTTTTCTAGTGTCCATAATAACTTACCCTTTAAAGTGGAGACTCTAGAAGAATGCATAATATTACGCAGTAAGGATATGCAATAGTTTTTAATAAAGAAACATNTTACTGAATATTTTATGGTTCTGGAAGAGCAGTCCCCACCAAGATATATACATGTGTTTCAGATCTTTTAAAGAAATGAAAGGTACTGCAGCTTAAAACATCTTTGTTTTGAAATGTATTTTTGAAGAAAATGGTGTCTGTTTATTCATTTAAGCTGCAGCAATGAAAAATACATTTCCTTAGCTCAAACAAAATTAAGTGCATTACATAAGTAAATTATTTTGCTAGGATTTTGCTCAAAGAAGAGTTCTGGACGTTTTGCTAAAAAAAAGCTAATGGCATTAATGAATAAAGAAACTTTTCATCTTGTATTTTAAAAGTAGTTAGATTGCTATTTCTATGGAATTACTGGCCACTCTAGTTTATCAAAAGAAAATTAATGCAAAACCCTTACTCTCTGTGATTTTTGTATTGTATCAATACATTTGGAGTTGTCAGGTAATTCTGTATAATCATTAAATACATATATTTTTGGAACGCAATTTTAGCATTGTCACTGGCTTTGTTTTTTGTTTTAAAGTTATAAAATCTACAGAGTTCCCATTGTTTTCAGGTTCTATTTAGGGGCCATGGATGTATTTTGAATATTCAGCCTAATTATAAGAAGTGGAAGGCACTCATCAGCTTTACCAAAATTGAACTGAAGATTCTCTGACCCAGTATTTTTGGTCCTTTTCATGGTACTTGCATTGCAAAAGTAAATCTTTTTTTGCA
>WEIV01018710.1:0-15656 GCA_013390005.1 Calyptomena viridis | reverse complement strand
TCCAGAGCAATAAAAGGTATCCCCTCACAAGCAGGGCATGATACCAATCAACACTAAAACATCCCAGTAGACATGCCACAATAAACTGGACTGAAAGAGGCTGATACATAAAAAGTGATTGTTGACTATACGGCGTAAACTGGAGTTTTTCAGAGCATTGCTATTGTTAAAAGATAGTAACATCTGAGAATAATAATGACTAATTAACAATGTATCTGCAATACATTTCATGTTTAGCTAGCACTGCTTTTGGAGAGTTAGTTCCTAAACCTTTAATATTTCTTATATCACCGAAGATAATCTAGGGCCTTACACATAAAATGCTCTAGTCAAGAACATAAATGCAGAAGATATATAGAGAATAGTTCTAGGATCACCTTCATGTGTTCTCAAGACAAATTTTACTTGAGGTTAAAAAAATACTGTCTTCTATAGCCTTCCAAATATTTAGACAATAGGAGACAATAAGTATTTTTTTATATATATATATGCAAAAACTATATGTATAAAAATGTAAGTGTTTGAAAGTTTATGAAACACTTATGGATATGTTGCTCAGTTGTAGAATTGCAGTTCAGAAAAGTTCAAATAAATCTGTAAATATGTATTCAAATGCTACCAATGTGTACCTGTGTTAAGATGGAATATTTTCATGTAAGTCGAAATAAATTCTTGGGTTGAAGCAAAATCTCGGTGCCACACACAGGTCAAGTTTGGCATTCTGAAACATATTTGGAAATATGTGCCAGAAAACCTTGATATTTATTTATTATGTTAAGTTCTTTACCTGTGACTATGTGGAACAAGTACTTGGAAACTTGAATGCAGCTTTAATTGATCCAGTAGACTCTTGATGCAGTCTATATGTCATGAATAGTATTTAAAACAAAGATATCTCAGTGTTGTTAAGGGTATGGTTGCAGAGGCAGTTGGAGCCACTAAAAAGCTGCAGTGATGCTGAATATTCCCCCTTCCTTAAACACGTGTACATGCTTTTGTCCCCTCCTGCACACTGGCACAAAGGTCATGCTGGGTTGGCTGAGTGCAGCACTGCAGGGGAGTCAGCAGGAAATACCCAGCACTGCTTCAGACCCCCCTTCAGATGGGAGTCATAAAGAGAAAATGGAATGCTTCTTTTGCTGAGCAAATATTCTATGTGTCTTAGTGGGAGCCCCTCTGCTTTACTTACTCCAAGTTTGAAATCTGTGACTCACCTGCTCGTCTCGCCATGTTTGTTCCTGTGCTGCATAAAAGTTCTCATCAGCCTGGTTGGTGCACGGTTTAATAGTAGGTTTAGAGGGTATAAGCGTAAGTGTAAGTGTAGAAAACCATTTTCCGCAAGAATTACTACAAGGAGTTAGGGGTCTTTTAGTTTAGAAGTCTTTCCTGCCTGGAAAAGGCATCTTTTCCCAGAGAAACATCCCAGAGCTTGGATGTTTCTTCTTCTCCTGCCTTGCAGAGAAGTTAATTCCCTGAAAAGATAACTTTTTCACAGACATTGGAGGCCCCATGAGGGGGGCCAGGCCATTAAGAAGGGCAGGAAAGGGAAAAGCAGGGTGTTCTTTCAAGCCTGGTGCATGCACTGTTTATATTTAGTGTTCTTGTCTTTAGAAGTAAATTTTCCTAAATCTTTCCACTGCCTGGTGTTTTGGGGATACTTATGTTATCTTTGCTCACAGTAAGTTTCTAGATACCAAAACCCCTACTAACTCATGTGAGAGACAGAACTCTACTGTTTTGGTCCTTAAGCATTTCTGTCAGCAGGCCTCCTTCAAGAGCTCCTCTCCATCATATTCCTTTGTAAAACAGCTTCCTTTTTTTTTCTTCCACTCAAGTCTTCACTCTGTTTGTTTAATTAAGGAAATGAAAACCTAATTTTGTCAAGAGCCAGGAGGTGCATGCTTTGTCACAATTAGCATTGTCATTGTTTCTAACAATGCTTCAGAAGATACCAAGATTGTGTCTGATTTGGAACCATTTTTTCCCATCTTGTCCACCCCTATTCAAGCAAAGTAGAGTTCATACTGAGGGATTCCAGTAGATGAATTGTACAACTAATTTGCAAATTCTCATTTAACATAGCCGAAGGAGCTATTTTATGTATTTATTTGGTTAGCATGTCATTAATTTTATTTTCCTGTGATGTTTCCCCTTCTGAAACACCCTAAGATATAGCATCTCTGCTTTCTGAAAAAAACCTTACTCCCATTTTCTTACTACAATGTTTGCAATGATTACTGCTGCTGTTCCTGCTCATGGTCACACAGACCATTTCCTCCTGAATTATTTTATTGTGCCAGTTTAAGCAGTAACTTATATGGCAAAACACATTGGACGACATTTAATATTATAATTTAATAGTCTGTTCTTCAAAGCATCATTGAACCCAGATATAAATAGCAGCCAGCACCATGTTATTAGCATGGACCATCAAGGATCAAGTATCTGAAGGGAGGATGCAAGGAAGACTGATGCAGGCTCTGTTTGGTGGTGCCCAGTGATAGGTCCAGAGGCAGTGGGCACAAATGGTTCCCTCTGAACATCAGGAAACACCTTTTTTTTTTTACTGTGAGGGTGACCAAGCACTAGCACAGATTGTCCCAGAGGCTGTGGAGTCTCTATTCTTGGAGATAATCAAAAACCATGTGGACATGGACCTGGGCAGCGGGCTCTACTCTCTGCTTGAGCAGAGGAGTTGGGGCAGATGACCTGGCATCCAACCTCAACCCTTCTGTGGTTTTGCAGTCAGCAAAGGCACTTTGGAGAATCTTGACTGTAACATGCACTTGGCCAGAAGGAGAAAAGAAAATCCTCACCTTATACTGAACACTAGAGAGTGACTTTTTCTCTGTCTGTTTTGCTAGCTAGAGAAGAAAATACTTCTAGTCTCTGTGGGAGAGAAGAAGAAAGATCATGGAAACACTAGGGTATACATGGACTTAGTGACCAGTATCATATGCATCACCACCATCAGATTTCTTTGTTTCTGGTTCTCCTTCACATCTGTATACCGTATGGGTCTTTGAGACATGATGTTAATGGGCCAAATCACCAGGATTTTGGTTCAGTCACACCCTGGAACAAAATGTTTACAGTGATCACCAGAGGAGTTGGACAACAGCATCTTTAATTCTCCTGTGTTGTAGGGTGAAACTGAGAGAGCGAAACGTTTCCCTCTTGCCGTACATGGATTAGGAAACTTCCTACTTGTCCTGTAGGGATGTCTGAGTGAAGGAGCAGTTGCATGGACTTTAGCCTCTGGTTTAGACCTAAAGTTATATGAAAAATGTGATAACCTACTCTGCAGTTCAGTTTTCAATGCACTTGCAGTGGTTTCCAGAAACTTCTGTAACAGAGTAATGGTTACAGATGACCTTCAATTGCCGTGTTTCCTGAGCACTTATTTCTTAAAAGATTATGCCATAACTAGTAATTCTGTGTCCAAAAGTTGCTCTGAGGCTATGTTTTATGAAAAATTATACATATTCCATAAATTGATTATTGATCACTTTTCTTGGTGAAAATTATTATCTGTCAGCTGCCAACCAGGCAGCAGACATTATTTACTAGCAGCAATATGTCCAGACACTTCATTTTTCTGTGCTCTGGAAATGGTTTTAGCTAGGTGGTGACAGGCAGTAGAAACCAACAGACCCCAAAGGGCCCGTTGGGCTTTGAGTGTGCATCCTTGCTAAGCAACGTTGGCAACATCAGATACAGGTTTGTGTGGCAGGTTTAACGCTATCCAACCACTAGGTCACCACACAGGAAGGCACAGCACGTAGCTTCCTTTATAGATGGGTATGCATCACTGTGTACTACAAGTTACCCCAAGACTTTCTCTAGCTGCAGAAAGTGCAAAATAATTTTAGGCTTCCCCCAGAGATATATATATACTTTGAGAAGTAGGAGCACCAGTGGCTGACTGCACTTCTGTGAATTATGCTGCATGTGCTTTTAGCTGGTTCAAGTACCACTACTGAGCAGAGGGCCTTGCTCTTAATAGGTGGTTGTGGGTAACAGTGGTGTGGTCATCAGAATATAAATTGGCTTAGTGACACAGCACTCACTTTTGGTGACTGAAATGATATGCAATATTTGACTTGCCTGGACAGAGTGGGAGGAGGACTGCTGAGCAGGATGGCCAACCTGCGTCTAGCTTCCTGGTGGATTGGGGATGTGAGGAGTGAAAGATTCCTCATGCATCTGGCCCATTCAGTACATTAAAAAAAGGACAATTGCAACCTGCCAGATGCTGATTTTTGTATTTTTCTGAGTTAAAATAGCAAAATCAATTCTAACTCATTTATGATATGAAAACATTCTTGTATTTTCACTTTTCATTTTTTACTCAAAAACTCTTCTGGGACTAAACATTAGCTAGTCATGTCGTTCCAGAAATTAGCATTATTTGGAAATTTCTAGAGTTCTTGTGTAACATGTAACAAAACACATGTTTTGTGTTTCAACTCGCTCTGGTAGACAGAATGTCTCTGAACCAAAATACTGGGGGAAGGACTTCTCCTTGGGCTACAAGCAACAGATCAAAATTGGCAAATGCTCGACCAAAAGCAGTAGGTAGTTGCACAGCCCCCTGCCTGCCTAAGGATAACCTGAAGTTGCTGCATTGCTAAGGGCAGCAGCAGAAGCCCGATGAGCCTCTCAGGCTGGATAGCAGCATGCAGTCAAGCCTGGCAGCAGCAGAGGAAGAAATACTGAGTTACTGTAGTTACAGAGTATTCTGAGTTGGAAGGGACCCACCAGGATCATCAAGTCTGACCCTTAAGTGAATGGCCCATACAAGAATCAAACCCATGACCTTGGCATTAATACTACCATGCTGAGGTATTAATACTACCAACTGAGGTAATCTCACAGTTATTGCTTTTGTCCCTTCACAAGGCAGGCCTGCAGAGGTATCCTTACTAGTCTTGGTGTTTGCAAGTGGCTTTGTTTTGAGGAAATAGATGGAAATTGTGTCATACATTTTAGCTATTCAGTCTGAGAAAACTGACACTAAAAAGGATAGTGATGGGGGAATCAAGTGTGTTTTAGAATATCTTCTCTTTTAATAATGAAAAAAAAATGTTTGTAGAGCATGTTTGCAGAATCCTTTGAACTATATTGTTGAAATTAAGTAGGATAAAATTAAATTTCTTCATTACAATTAGCTATCTAATTTTTGAAGGTTTATTCTTTTAGAACTTCTGTCATCTTAGGGCATGGAAAAAAATTTAAAATTTGAGTAATACTAGTAACCCACTCTTCCCCATGACATTTATAGAAGCCAAGGTTTATAATTACTTTTCAAAAGTTCGTGGTTAAGCTGCTGGAGACTTCAGAGGCCTGGGGCATTGAACCTGGTAGCGGGGAGTTGCTGTTCACAAGTAGAGCCCTGGGTTGCAGGGAGGTAGTTTCAGGAGGAGCTCAGAGGACATGGCTGACTAGAGTCTTGCTGCATTACTTCTGGCCATGGACTGTCAGCTCCACAGAGATTTCCTAGGGTTTCTCAGTCTGCTTCGAATAGCAGCAGTTGTTTGGGTTTCACATGTAAGGTTGCAGGAAAAAAGAACGAAGTTGATTTTGGCCACTGAAGTGGAAAAACAAAACAAATCTTTTTTATCACAAAAACAAACTTTCAAGATCCCTCCAGCGACTGCAAGCACTATTGCACTGCCTGCAATCTGCTGTGTAGTCAGTTCCCTGTGGGATGCACCAGTAGGACTCAGGGGAGCAAGAACACTGGGGTTCCACCACAGGGATGAGCATCCCCAGCAGCATTCACCTGCCAGCTTCTCTTTGGGGCCATGTATGACATTTTTGGGGTCAAGAACATCTGCACTGTATCTCACTGGCCCCTTGGAAAGAAGCCACCAGCGCTTGACTGGGCACAGGAATTTCTTCAGGAGCGCTAGGAGTTAATCCAAAGGATTTGGTTCCTAGGTGGCTTCTGTTACTCTGCCAGTTAATCCCAGCAGGAAGCATATTACCTGCTTCTTTACAGTCTCTGTCGCAAACAGCTAATATGAAAAAAATATATTTTATGATTTTTAATCCTTCTTTGCTTTTTAATATTTTTTTTTTAATTACTCATTAATAAAGTTGCTTTGCCAGCCTCAGTTCTTGCAGCATTCAATATTTTTGATTTTTCTATGAAGCTGCACAGCATTGAGGAAGATTCTGGTTTTGGGCAAACTGCTCAAGGCCTCTCTCTAGCAGCAGGGAGGCTCTGGCTCCCTCTCTGTGATGTATGTTGGGTGTCGGTGTAGGGCAGCTGCGGTAAGCACTGTCCTGCAGGTAAACGCTCTGCCAGGGCAGGCAGCACTGTTTGTCCCAAGCCCCTCCGGCCTCCTCTTTAAACAGCTTTAGCAACAAATTTCCTTTTAATCGTCTTTGTTGGCTACTGTTGCAATTACGTAGATCCCCAGACCGTGTGATAATCATGTGTGCCAATCACCACCCCGGCACTTTTCTAATCGCAAGTAAGAGATGGATCTACCTCCCTGGGATCAGAGCAGCGCTGTCAGCTTTGCCCCAAGCACAGCCTGTGCGAATGACCGACCATGTGACAGTGATTTGGACCTACTCTTGTCATTTGTTCAATGCAAGGAGCATTTCTCCTTCTCCCTGAAGGGAAGGAGAAGAAGGAGGGGGAAGGCTGAAGGAAAATCCTGTTTTGTCATGTCTTTCATAGCAAAAATAATTCAGACTGAAAAACATCACATCTGCTTCCTCACACTTTACCCTTAGTTCAGAGGTAGAGAAAAATTAGGATCTTGCTAGAACATCAAAGTATTTTGCATTATACAGTGCAGGGATGTTAGTAATATAGTTGCAAATAACGAAAAAAATATCTGTAAACCAGGTAGAAAGTAAGAAATTCAATGCTTTCATTTACTGTCTAGTATCCAGACAGTCCAAGTAATTACTTATATGACAAGAGAAATATTTTCAGAAATAACATTACCAAGGATGTTTTCTGGCCTGCATGTCTTGTAGAGCAACATGTGGCTGGTGTTGCCAGCCCAGGGAATGCATGCTGATTCATCATCTTTTTGATATTTCTTCTTCTGATACCAAAAGCCTCTCTGAAGCAGAGCCTGATTTGCACACAAGCCCACGGATATGAACAAATTAGAGCTGTGGACAACTATCTGCACACCTTGCCTGCCCTCCCTTTTCCTCCCAGTGCAAGAACAGGTATGAAAAATTGCCATTTTATACTTGTGTGCAGCCATTTCTAGAGCAAAGAAGATGGTGTGGATGACCATGGACACCATTTGTGCTGTGCCATGAAATCATTACAGTCATATGATGAGCTATCTGGATTGTATGGCACCCAAATTGTAATCTGTGGTTACATACAAGCCTAACTGCAGCAATACCTACAAATATGGTTAAAGCTGATCTACAACATGTCAGCCAGAGAAGGAAATGTATCTGCTCCTTTGCACAAGGAACTTGGACAGAAACTATTTCTTTTCTTTCCTGTGACAAAACTAAACAGCCTCTGGGGCTCAGTGGAAGTTTGAGAAAACAAGATTTCCTACACTGAAATATTATTATTCTCTGGGATGGCTCTTCCTCCAACTAAACTACTAAAGATCTCAATCATCAAGTAGATGGTTATTTTAAATTAAAAAGAGTAATTTCTCTGGGGGCAGATTAAACATGAATTATGCATTGGCACACATTTGTCTAGGTTCAAATTCCTGTCAAAATACCAAGATGCTCAATGAATCAAGAAGTGGGAAGGAGGGGAGGGATGAAAGCCCCACTTTGTGATGTTAGATCTGACCGGCTGGGCGAGGCTGAGAGCCTCTCATGGGGCAGTTGTACCTTCCATCAAATTCAGTGTAGCTGGAGGTCACTCCTTCAGTGGGGGGGTCAGGACAGACTTTTTTGCAAATTCACATGAAAGAGGAAGCCAACACAGCAACAGTTTGCAGGAGTGAAGGAGCCCTGCAAAAATGTTGACTTGTAGGAGCCATACTGAGAACGGGATCTGTGATGTCAGACACACAACAAAGACCCAAATCATGGGAGATCCAGCCTCAAAGGTGATCATCTATAGAAACTTCAGCTGTTTCCCTGGAAAATGAATTCTAGTATTTAGTGTTGCAGTCTTGGACAACAACCCCATTAGCTGCTTCTGGGGAGGCTAGAAACAAGATGCCCATCACCTGCACCTTGGGAATAGCTGCCTCATGGTAGGGATGTGTCTTCTTAACCCAAAGCAGGGATTGATGTTTGGCACCCTGCACCATGAGGCTGGATATTTCTTTTAATTTTCCATCCTACCCAGTGTCATGGTGGATATTTCTGACAAATTTCTTCCATTAAATTTCGTTTTAAGAGCCCAAAAGTAAGCAAAGCCTTCTTCAAAAGAAAATTAGTCAAATATTTCCTTACTTCCCTGAGCAGTGTTGCACAGATTTGATGAAGTTGGTAATGAGGTCTCAGGTCATTTCTTATTTTGAGTACCATCTGCTGTAGTGGGAAATAACAACCAAGTGTATTTTATAAACACCATATGAATATGGTTAATTTTGTCTAATAATGTCCAAAACCTCTCTCCTGACTATGTATATGCTGAACTTGAAAAGACCATTCCTGAACATCGGTGCAGCTTCAGAAAGTCTATCACTTCAGAGCAGACAAACTCAATATAATTTTTTTCAATTGATTTTAGCATTTTACCCCAACGTAGAAAGTGGGCTCTACAGGGCTGCTGTGACAGCCAGCTCTACGTCTATGCATTATGACTTATGCATATTATGCATATTATAACATGACTATGCATGACAGACTAACCATGGAGACTGCAAGATGAAGAAATACTTTAGAATTCATATTATTCTTTCACCCATCCGTTGTGCAGCATTCTTAGTCTTAATGTTAAGAGGCCTTTTGTCATGAAAAAAGATCTGATTATTTTTGATAAGTCTGTCAAGAAAACTGTTTTATCAACTGCCCACAGATGCAACTTGCTTAACTAACTGGTTGCTTCTAGAGATGCTCGCTGTTACTAGGATAGCTCCTGCCAAAGCACCTTCATTACATCCTTACCAGTGATTTCCAACATCTACCTGTAGTCCTTGAGCATCTGCTCTTCTCCTCCATGCCCTACCACAGAAGTATGTGGGAAGAAGTGTAGAGAAAGGATAAAAGTAGATAGGCTAAATGTGCTAAGGGCTTGGAAGGCATAGATTCTGTGTTATTTTATCTGTACAGCCTGAACAAGGCAGCCCAAAACACAGTCACATAGCTCCTGAGATAGTCTGGCATAGGCATCACCATCAGACATAGCTCTCTTGGGAGGCACTCTATGGAGATGGCACCCAGCTCCACTACCTGAAGGAGTTACTCTGGGGACAACAGACAGAGCAATTTGGGGTAGTTGCACAGCTAATTTTGGCTAGAAGGAAAAACATCTTCCTGGCAGAGAAATAGTTTAACTACTGGCAGAAACATAGAATGTGCCTTCCAGTTTTGTTTGTTCTGCAGCTACAATTAATTGACTCCTTTGTAAAATTCTAGATCATGAATAATGAAATATATTAAATAAAAACAGGTCTAATAATGATGTCTGCACCATTCCATTAGGGGTCTTATCAGGCTTAGTCACGACACAAACCTACATCTGGTCCTTGAGCAGGTAGGATCTTGTGCTGCATGGAATGAAGAACAAGCTGAAATCAGGAAGTATCATATCTCTTGCCTCATGGTTTGCTTCCTAACCTACATTTGTTTCTTGTTCAGGGAACAATGACCTATGGCTGTTATTGGAGGCAGATGATTCAAGGAATATTTTTTAACCATATTACTTATATTCTAAGGTTTGAAATCAGATAGATAATGACTGCAAAATTACCTCTTAAATCAGATGGTGAATAAATGTGTAGATTGCCTCTAATTTTTCTTATTTCATTTAGCTTGTCTCCCAGGACTTAGCATTTTTATTGAGATCTTTCTGATGTCCACAGCGGACAGGGCAGAGGCAGCACAAGGAGGAGGTACCACAATGCCACCGGGCTGGGACACAAGCCTGCACGAGCAGGGGTGAGAATGTCTCTTCATCACCTCCCACCTGAAATGTATGAGGTCATTTCTGAGCACCAACCTCTTCCATCTGCTGAGCATAGATTACCTTTTTTATGCTCTTATCTTTAGTCTGCATGCCATGACCAATTATACCTTTGGGGATGTTTTCTTCTCCTTTTCCACCCCACGTTCCTGTTTAGAAACAGATTTTAAGTAGTCTCTCACTAACCAGACTGACCACTTCTTTCTTCTATTTTCCTCTTCAGTGCAACATTGCCTTGTATTCATTTAAATGTCCTATTTACAAAACTAACCCTAGAAAAGATCATTCTCCCTCTTTTAGCCTCAGACATTACTTCATCTAATTGCAACACTCTGAACAAGGATCTGATAACTGGGTTTGAGTAGAAGGGAGCCCATTTACACTGCTAGCTACATCTGGTCACAACCTTCTTCCCAAGCACTAAATCCCCTCCTACCTCAGGCCTGTCCATGGTGAAAATATACTTGAACAAAAGACAAATAGAAAACAATATACCCATATCTATGCAAAAAATAAACCACTTAGATGTTTAACAAAAAGTAGCTGGCAAAACCAAGAGCAGGAATTTTCAGAATTCAATTAAAAAATCAACAGTCTGTAGTGCATTCTGATTTTAAAATAGCCTCCTCCCTGGGGCAGCTCTGCTGTAGTGGGAGGCTCAACTTCACCAGGTAACATACCAGCTGTGCTGTCCTTTGATGTGAGAGTGGATGCCCTCTCTGCTTGGGCATTGCCCACCAGCAGCATGCTCTCCAAGATGCTCTTAATGCACAGCACCAGATCAGGGGTGGAAAACTTCATCTGCAGAGATGAATTTGAGCAGCAGATACGCACCTGGAAAAAAAAGATTTTTTTTTGTCTGGACAAATTGTAAACTGGGACCTTCACTAAGCTTTGGTTGTGTTGGTACTGACATAGGCCAACAGAATAAGATAGAAAAGCTGGAAAAGATAGAAATGGTGGAGATAGAAAAGACAGGATGATCACTTAACAATTGCCATCATGAGCAAAGCAGACTCAATGCGATAGTTGTGTTTCAGTGATGGTCTTGGCAGCATTAGGTTAAAGGTTCAACTGGAGGTTCTTAAATGTCTTTTTCAACCCAAATGATTCTATGAGTTTATGAAGTTGGTGGAAACAGTCAGTTCAAATTGCATTTTCTTCATCATTTTTGCTCTTTAAAATTTTTTTTTACTATTATCCCTAGATGTATGTTTGGATTGATTCCATTTTCAAGGTCAGGTTTTGCATAGTCCGTTACTTCCCAAATCATTACCCAAACAGGTTTTCAAATACATTTCAGCCTAGCCAAGATCACAGCTTTTATTTATTAACTTTTATTTAGTTACTTATTTACTTACATGTACTCATTTACCTTTATTTATGTATCTATTTACTTATTTACCTTTATTTATTTAATTAAATAGTCACATACTTAAAAAAACATACATACTGTCATGTCTGGGCATAGAAGCAGAATCAACATTTAAAAACCAAATTTAAAAGACAGCACATGCTTTTACATGTGTGTGTGTATGTGCATACTCTCTGGGTGCGTAATTCGTCTGTTTTAGCAGGGTGTGATGCTAATTGTAGAGGGCTGAGTGCTTTGAACATGGGCTTTTTGTGTGGATTTCCCCCTCATGAGTATAAGATCATTTAGGCTGCATGTATTTTTAAAGTAAAATTAGATGTCTGTGGAAGGTTTACAGTAATTCACTTTCAATTTAGGCTGTTTTTTGAACTAGAACAAATAGCTGAGCATCTGTTGCCCTGAAAATGTTACAAAATGCAGTCACCAGGCAAAAAAATCAAGCATCTCTGAAAATTAGTATTTTGGCTACATAATCAAGCAAGCAATTACTGCATTATCTACAAAGTATGATCATACATTATTAATACATTTTCAGGGAAAAAGGTTTCAGTAAATGTAGTTTTTCTGGCTTTTGTGATACTCAAGACCCAGATGTAATTCTAACTGATTGAAAATACTTCATGGCTTGTCATTTCTCAGTTTAAGATGCAGTTTGGTTGAGCATGAGAGACAGTAAGGAGGGAGCAGGAAGAACAGAAGGATATGGACATTTGTGTAAATGATTACAGACATCCTTCCTATGTGTCATGCATATCCAAAGCCAGAGAGCCAAGTTTCCAGTGGAAAAGGATTTAATGAATGCAAACAGTCTAGTGTGCTGTGCTATATACAGGACACTGTATTCACAAGTTTAGATATACAACCAGGCAAGCATTTTTCACTGAGCACCAGAGTTTCATGTGATGCAGAGAGAACATTTTCAGAGCTGGGAAAAGAGCCTGAGCGAGATGCTCACTGACCTTTGATGTTCTGGGCTGCAGTGACTTTCAAACTAATTCCCATCTTCAAAAGCATCTTAAAGCAGGATTAATTTCAGTTAATTTTGGCTGTCTGAATGTTACACATACTAGCCAAGCTCCTACCCCGGTTTATTTCTGCAGCCAACAGAGAGACTGTTTCACCTGTCTTGGATGCTTACCCTATGACAGGATGAATCACTCAAACTTACAAAGCTGGCATTTATACTGCTGAAGATGTGGGAGGTGAATCCTTTGAACATTAAAGTTTCAGACAGTTTGTAAGTGACTTCTGGAAATGGAAATTAGTTTTCCAATTAATTTTGGGAAGTGAGTGTTACCTCAGCCCTGACACAACCAAGCAATACAGTCCTGTCTTTGAGCTGCACACCACAACCTAATGTCACAGGCTAGAAGAAAGCTGCACAGCCTGGTGTCTCTGATCTTTCTGGGTCCTACTCTGCTTCCTGATCTGAAAGATGGTTGAAAGTGTATCCTAGAATGTCAGCAGGAAATACTTGTGCGTTATGGACAAATAGGCCAGACTGCCTGGGGACTCATCGGTCAAGATTCCTTTAAAGTTAAAACATGAGCAAGACCTAGATGGGAAAGATCTGCTCAGAACTTCCGCTAGTCCCAAAAAGTCTACTCGAAGAAAATTGATATAGAGCGTGTGTGTTTCTGTGTGTCTGTGTGTGTGTGTGTGTGTGTGAAAACATTGGCAGGCAGGCATCACAACATTTAGTTACACACCACTAATGGGTGGCACTACCAAATGCCGTGGGATAAATTCATCCCTGGCATGAGGAGAGGTAATTAATCCTAAATGAACCCTTGTGATGTAGGTAAGTATTACCCTAGTTTGACAGACACAGAGAGGGGATGTTTTGCCCTTGGCAATTCTGCCAAGACTGACTAAGATAATTTATGGTGGAGGATTACGTTATTCTCTTCAGATGACATTACTTGTAATATTGCAATCCCGTAAAGAGATGCATGGGGTAGCTAGAGAGTTTGGAAAGCTGATCCACAGCTAGAAAATACAGCAAGCAGATTCATGTTTGAGTGATCTGAAAAACCTCTGAATACACAACACATCAGTGTTTATGCTGATGCAAATGTGTCAGTTAGGAAAACTTACTTTTCAGCAATGGAATCTCCTGAGAGTCTTTTTTCCTTTGAAAATTCACACTTTTGGTACATAAAAAACAGCTCTGCTCAGCTTTTGAGGATTTTACAAAACAGTCCCTGCTGAGGCTATAGGTTTTTCCCTGCAGCACATAAGCCATCTTAATGTATGGCTTGAACCTCTCCCTCTCCCCAGTTCATCTGCTGGTAAAGACCAGCACTGACCACTAGCTGAAGGAGTGCTGCTGCAAATGGTAAGTCTCCCAAGGAAAGGAACATTTCAAAGTCACGCCTCCAAAATTACTATCTATAGCATGAGGAGACGTAAACTGTATACCATATGTTTAGCATATAATGGTTGTAACACATAGCAAGTTACAGCTGGACAGACAGATTGTACATTGAATTTTCTCCACAGCAATCTGTAAAGCCCCCAAGCTATTTGCATTTCCTATATGTTCTCATTCAGTGCAAATAATTTTGACAATAGTAATAATAATTGCTAGGGCACTGAAATCTAGCTTTTGGGGCGGAGAATGAAGCTTTGAAACAGACAAGAACAAGCAATCTAGATTGGCTGGGATTTAAGCAATAATTTTTTATGTGTTTCTAATGCTAGGATGTTGTGGAGAAAAATAGCATCTTATTACAAGACAAAACCATAGCCAGACTGAATTACAGCTGCACGATATTTACTTGATTACACAGGAAGAAAAATAAAATTAAAGAAATATATATTTCCTATGCACAGTTCAGCTGTTAATGGGTCTGAGTCAACGAGTTTATCTTTAAATTTTGCACTTCCTTAAATTTTAAAATTACTTAAACTGTTAAAAATACAAACTTCTCATTTCTTCTCTCAGAGAACTGTTTCTCAGGACCATTCTGAAACTTTGAATCTTTGAATACTTTCTTAATTTTGAAGCTCTTGATGCAGGACACTAGTTTTTTGAGCTAATGTACATTAGTATAAACAGTCTTACCAAAAATTATTTAAGAGACACACCTAGAGGCAGCTTATCGTAACATCCTCATGAGTTTGTTCCCTTCTGTGGAATTGTAGGATAGCCTTCATATACATTGCAAAGTTAGTCTTTGGAGAAATCTTAGGAGCTGTAAGCATTTAGGTAAGTATTAAAATATATTAAAAAATTGCCTTTTTAAGCATGTAGGTAACCTAATATAGTAAACCCTGCCATTATACACATGAACAAGTGCCGATGGCTAAAAACATCCCCCCTGTCCACTAGACTCTCTTCTCCCCTCAGAAGAGCAGGTGCTAAGAGGCACAAATTCAGACTGGGGCAGATTAGTGTGATAAGCAAGTGCCAGGGACTATTAAAGATGTCACCTGCTGGCTCCTTCCCCATGTAGCACGTGGTTCCCAGTAGAAGTGCCTGGGCTGGGCACAATCTCCTACGAGGATCAAGGCAGGCACTGGTGCCCTGGAACCACATCACTTCGGGTTTCACAGATAAAATCTCTCCCTCAAATTTCTCCTCAAATAAGCTGCAAACCAGGCTTTACATGCCAGGGGCAAGCACCTGACAGAAAGCAGTGAGGCTTTCCCCATCTTCAGCTGGGGTGTCACTTCAAAGCTCCTTCCAAGGCCGAGGTGAAAGAGCCCTGTGTTGAGAGCCTGAGCTGCAAAAGGCAGCCAGCTTCAGCTTCAGTGATCCCCTGTCTGAGCTCCCTTAAATCATAGGGAATGGAGCACTAGAGTGTCATTTCTGTCCATTTCTGAGCCCCTGTTGTCATATGGCAGACATTTTGCAGTCTGTGATATCAAAGACTCCAAAAATGTTGGCTTTTCATCCATACTCAGAAAAAAACACAATGCAAAACACTCAAATGTCTTCAGAAACCATTGGGACCAAAATAATTTAGAGTCATTGCTTCTCTCATGGAGGCAGCAGTTGCCCCTCTGGTTAAAGCTTGAGCTGTGTTGTGCACTGAGGTAAAAATAAAAGTCTGGTAAAGAGACTTACAAAAGATTTCAAACTCAGAATACAGATACTGGGTTGTCTCTTCTTAAAATTACGTGCTACCATTGAGAAAGCCACTGCTCCACTGCACTCTTTTGAGTGTATTTGTGTACACACACACGAGA
>WEIV01018709.1:884-12002 GCA_013390005.1 Calyptomena viridis | reverse complement strand
CACTACACAATGATAGAAGGACTGAATGTAACATGCTTGGATTTGCTCACGGGTTATAAAACTGTCCCCTGTTCAGATATTTCATAATCTTCCCAATGTATAAGAAAAAGCTGAAGGAAAAAGACGAAACCTCAAACTATTCAGGAGCCTTTTTCAGCATACTGCAAACATAGTTTGTCCTTACAAATGTTCAAGATTTGTCCTTACACACAACACCATCAGTATAGAAATAGAGACAGATATGCAGGTATGTTCAGAAATGCCATGTGATAATGCATTCTAGATTTGAAAGAAGTATTTCAACCGTTATCCAAATAAGGAAAGGACTCCTACTTTTTTTTCCTAACAAACTCTCTTACACGATACTGGCTTTCCTATAAATAAAGACATTAGTGCTCAGTGCTGCAGAGGGACCTCTGCAGTGGCTCTAGCTAACTCAGTTTGTACAGAGGCAAGCAAATCAATATCTTTGCAAAGTTCTTCCAAAAATGTTTAATGTAAGGATTCTGTATAATTGCATTCTCTTCTAAATGACTGTTTCCAGGAGTTCAAATCAGCGTAAAAGAGAGCAGTTTGCCCTTTTAACTAGAGATCTGCATGGCCAGCTTCCTCTGGCAATTGTGTCTGTAAAAAGTAGTTCGGAGATTATGATTCAAGAGAGAGCGTCTGGCACTTTGTTTATATTTAGTCAGATCTGTTCTCACTAACTTTCTCAAGCTGTACTTCTGAAAACATTGTCAATCGTTTGTCATTTGCCTATTCACTTCTATACTTAAAAAGAACAAATTCATTATACTCATCTACCGTAATCTTTTCACACTTGAATATTCATGGCAAATTAATTTTGTTGACTTGTAGAAGTTGCATGGAAAAGAAATCTGTTACATCCAGTGAAGAAAAATTGCTGGATTAAATTAATTTTCTTTAAATTCCAAACTGATTTCTGTCTTGCACAGAATATAATACATGCACTGAAATATGAATTTTATTGTTAAAACCTACAAAACCAATTTAATTGTTAAAGTTCTAGAAAAACATTCAGTATTCTGCTACTCAAAGTATCTGAAATAATTTCTCATGGCCTTATCCCTATGATAGACCATCCATGTTTGGGGAACTTGGCTTGATAGATCAATGACCATTTTTACAATATACTGTAGATCGCAATCTGAGAGAACAAAAGGAAAATATTACAAGGCTTGCATTGCTTGTCAGTTACAAAACCAACTTGGAGTTGAACATTTTAAACTTATTAAAATAAATGCATCATCTAAGCAAGCTAAATAGTGAAAAACACTTAATTTCACTTTTCACAGTGGACTTAACCTAGATTATTTGGATTTTGTGGGCCTTTTTGGGAATCTGCTGCTCAAATTTCATGTGAGTTCTGAGCACCGACTAAAACGTACCTCACTGACACATTATTTTATTGATGATTAAGTCAAACAGCTCAAAACATCTGTACAGCACATATTGGTTTTTACTTTTTCAGGGTTTGTAAGATTCATAAACCAAACCATTTTGTCTTTACAAATGACTTCAAAAAAGGTAAAGCCTGTCCTATGTATTAATCAAGTCAGTAAATAGTGAGGGAATGAGAAGAAGCACTTCTTCAAATTTCCATTCTAAACCCTTCCACATTCTACAGGTTGAAAAATGGGAAAGTCACAAGCTAACAGGAGTATGTGATGATAGGCCAGCCCCAGAATACATCCTTTTTTGTAAATAAGTATCTGTATTTGACCAAAAATGTAAAGACTTAAAAATCCGTATTCTAAATTACAAATTAAAAAAAAAAAAAAGAAGATATCTCAAAATTGAGAGACACAAAAAGCTTTTTCTGTCACAAGGAGCTTCAGAATCAAAGACAGTCTTCATAGAAGTATTGTCAATGTTCCACTTTATCAGCAAAAGTACAGACCTTTTATACACTTTAGCAAGCTTCATGCGCTCAATCTAACTCTACTATTGGTTACATTGCTCTGTTCATGCACATCTAACACATACTGATTGGTTGTCATACACTGTTCACGCGCCTTGACGCAGACAGGGTACACCTACTTGCGGTTAACAATTTTGCTAACACATCCTCTTTTTTGTTCCCCTTTTCACCCAGTTCTTGTTTCCTCATAGTGCTCAAGGACAGCATGTCCTTACTTTCCGCTTATTCATACTGATATGCTTCAAATGCTGGATTGTGCAACTGCAGCTGCACTAGATACTTTTCTGGCAGATTTGCAATATTATCCAGATACTCCTCTACATTTTTCCATTCTCCAGTTTAAATGCTTCTACATGCAGAAACTTGGACAGGTATTTTTAAGAAGGTACATTCTACATGCCATGCACAATGTAAATGTCAAGTCAGTACCGTGAATTTCATCCAGAAACTCACAAATAAATTTTAAAGGTCACAAACTCTAGTATTACGCACTTCGAATTGTGAGGTTTTGCTTAAAACTAGAACAGAGCAGTCACTAATGGAGAGCATCTCAGTTGTTGCTAAATGCAGAAGATGAATTTTCAACTAGTATGAGTGTAAACTTGGACATGAAATTAATTATATCAGGAAAAAAAAAAAAGGTAGTACTGATGGGCTGACTAGTCCAGTCTTCAAACAGGTGTGTTCATGTCTGTGTTTTTTAAAAATTGTTTCAAATCGTAAACAGATGGAGCTTTAAAAGTACCACAGGGTGTTTCTGGGTATTCAGGTAGCATGAGTACATACATAGTGAAAAAGGATATTGTTTTTTCCCATGATATTTTTGATGACAAGCCATGACATAAATAGAAAAAATTCTATGTAATGGAATTTATTTCACATTCTCATGAGAAAGTACTAGGTTTTTCTTTCTGATGCAGAGCCTGCCAAACTGTGTTTTTATCATCATAAAACTATTTGTCTTATATGTGCTTCACATGGGACTGAGCTGTGGAATCATTCAGGCTAAGCAGGGAATGCTGTGGTAAATGGACAGAATTGTACAGTGTTGATTTAAGGTGGCAAAGAGTTGATGAATTTGGTTGAGAAAATGATGAGCTGAGCCTCTTGCTTATCTTGCATCTGGCTGGAGCGAGGCTTGGAGTGAAACAGAGGTCTCACAGCCTGATGTTGTTTTAGTGAGGCACAGAAAAACATCACGACCCTGTACCAGACAATTGCACACTCCCACACAGAAAAAAACCCTTGTTATAAATCTGGTTCATAAAGTAAATAAGGATGCACACAAAGTCCCTCTGATGACAGTCAGATAGCCTTTACTGCCACTCAGTATGTGGAGGAAGACCAAAGTGTTTATTCTACTTCTTTGTCAACTATAAATCCTGACTGAAAATAACAAAGATAAATAACAAAAATAAATAATTAAGCCCACTTATTAATATTAACATATTAACTGACACACTCCTTAGGATGCAAATGAAGAACATGTGTTGTGACTGCATGCATGACCAAAGTCACCAAACCTACCTATAATATGTGATTGTTCCACTTCCTTGAGACATGCCCAGATTTATAGTATAGAAGGGGAGTTGAGTACAGAAAAAGATGGAGGAGGAAAATATCTCTGGAAGGAGAAAACATCTCTGGCTGCCTGGGATAGATTTATGGACTCTGTCTCTCCTCCACTACTGAAGGTACACTCTGCACTGTAGCACACACTAACTGCACTGGAGCACACTCAAGAATATTCCTTTTCATATATATACAGCACTATTAGGATATCTCTTACCATAATTTCTGTGATGACATTCTGTAGTTAGGATGTCTGGCAATCCTGAACACACTTTTGTGTTTCTTCAATAAACCTATTTGTGAATCTGGATTGTGCAAAGTCCTTATTGAATACAACCAGAGAATGTGATCAGACCTATAGGGCTGGACTGGCAAACTGCATCTGTGCTCGTGGAAGATCTGCTTTTGAACTTGATCATACTGATAGTGCTAAATTGGCCATAATCAGAAACAAAGACCAGTCACACCCAGGATCTCTGCAGACCAGCTGGGGGAAAGGGTATTTTCTGCTGAATTCCCATACCCTTAAGAAGACAAAGGTGTAGTTATTGGGTAGAATTATACATTGGCTGCACATAGGCTACTGTATTAATGTTTCAATTATATATAAGTTGAAAGATTTATTACAAGAGTGAGCTCTTGCAGGAGTAGGATTGGTCCAATTGCTTTATGGACAGACCATTAAAATATTCATTTTCTTCTCCTATCACACTGATCCCTCTGAAATAGCCAAGTCCTCTGTCTTAGAAAAGCACCTGGCTTTACCAAAATGCATTCCAGCAAGGTGTTTCTAGTGGGATGTTCTCAGTATTGGCGATAGTTTCTTCTTACTTGAAGCTTCATCTACCATCAGGTCAGTTCTATTTATATCTCTTTCCAAGGCAGGTACCACTATAGCTTTTTACACTATACTTTGTAGTTTACAATGTATGACAATAAAAAACGTCCTCATCAAAGACATGGTAACATCACATACACACCCTCAGTAACCTTGCATATGACACCAAACTGAGCAGTGTAATTGAAACAGTTGAAGGGTGGGATGCCATCTAGAGGGACCTAGACAAGCTCAAGAAGGGGGCCCACAGGAACATCATGAAGTTCAACAAGGCCAAGGTACCACACTTGGACCGGGGCAATCTGTGGAGGCTGGGGGATGAAAAAATTACATGCAGTCCTGCTCAGAAGGACTTGGGGCTGCTGGTGGATGAAAAGCTGGACATGACCCAACAACGGGCTCACATAGCCCAGAAAGCCAGTTGTATCCTAGGCTGCACCAAAAGCAGTGTGGCTAGCAGGGCAATGGAGGGGATTCTGCACTGCTACTCTGGTGAGAGTCCACCTGGAATGCTGCATCCAGCTCTGGGGTCCCTAGCACAGAAAGAACATTAACGTGCTGGAGTGAGCCCAGAGGAGAGACATGGGAGGTTGGATCAGAGGGTTGGAACTGCTATCTTAAAGGAAGAGGCTGAGAGAATTGGCATTATTCAGCCTGAAGAAGAGAAAGTTCCAGGGTGACCTTATTTTGGCCTCCAAGTACCTGAAGGGAGCCTACAAGAAAGCTGGAGAGGGACTTCTGACAAGGACATGGAGAGATAGGACAAGGAGGAATGACTTGAAAATGACAGTAGGTTTGTGATACGTATTAGGAAGAAGTTCTTTGCCACCAGGGTGGTGAGGTACATTGGATGGGGATTTGAGCAACCTGGTCTAGTTGCAGGTGTCCCTACCCATGGTGGAGGTGAGCTTTAAGACATAGAGAAAGCAATTAGGAAATATCACAACATAGAAATTGTTGGAAATTCTGTAAGAAAGCACATACACACAAAAAAAAAAATTGGAGAAAAAATAAAACCATGGGAATATGTCCCAGTGTGCTGCAATAGCAAGAAGATTTGTTCACAGCATGGACAGCAGGGTCCTACAGATCGGTGGTAACAGATTGTCTCCATCAACCATACCTTCTAAAGTCTACTGTGAACAAACTGGATGTGTACATTCACCACCAAAAATGCCACTCATCTTATCATAGATAACTGGTTGCAGCCTTAGTACCAGCAGCAATTTCATCAGAGTATAAAAACATAGAACTTTTTTTCACTTCATGGCAGACAGGTGCATGATGCTGAAGGATAAATACCTCCCTCAGTTGTTTTCTTGCCAAGGGTTTTCCTTCTAATTAAAACAGCCTTCTAATTAAAACATCCTCTCTAACTCATCATATAGTTAAGAACAATGCTAGAGTTATATTAACAAACTTTTCTAAAGCAGTGAACCTTAGACCAGTCAGATGTTCTGTTTTTATAAGTGAGATTCTTTAGTGATGCATGCAGCACAATGGGGCTTTTTAAAAGATGGTATGATTATCGAAAAGACCATGTCTATCATTTTCTTCCTGTTCTCTAACAATAGAAAAGGGGCAATGTTCCTCAACTTCAGCTTTTTGATGAAAAACAACAGATTCGTTAGTTAAATTTCTAAGGCCAGTGTGAGGAAGGGAAAAAGTCTCTCAAGACATAACTGGCTTTTTATCAAAATCAGTGAAATTTTGAAATACTATGGACGAAATTAAGTGATAAAAGTACTTTAAACTGCCAAAAAAATTCAGAATGCATTTTCAGTCTGTATTCTTGTGAATATGGCAAGCATAAAAATAATGTGCAGTTAAATGCTAGTAAAAAAGTATTCCTGCTGACTTTGTTAAATAAGTCAAACAATAAAAGTAGGGAATGAGGAAAAGGATAGCAGTATATTTATGTGTTGAAAGAAGAGCAACAAAGCTGGTGAGGGGTGTGGAGAACAAGTCCTATGAGGAGTGGCCAAGGGAGCTAGGGTTGTTTAGCTTGGAGAAAAGGAGGCTCAGGAGGGCTCTTATTGCTCTCTACAACTACCTGAAAGGAGGTTGCAATGAGGTAAGAATCAGTCTTTTCTCTCAAGTAACAAAGGACAGGATGAGAGAAAATGGCCTCAGATTGCACCAGGGGAAGTTTAGAATGCATATTAGCAAAAATTTCTTCAACCAACGGTTATCAAGCACTGGAACAGGCTGCCTGGGGAAATGGTGGAATCACCATCCCTGGAGGTATTTAAAATACATTTAGGTGTCACACTTAGGTTAAGGGTGAACTTGGCAGTGCTGTGTTAATGGTTGGACTCGATGATCGTAAGGTCCTTTTTCAACCTGTATGATGCTATAATTTATGATACTCCCTACCTATAATGGGAAGCTCACATTCTCTTGTGAAAATGTAAACAACTACAGTTTGTGAAATATTCATATTTTTGAAGAAATTAACTCAATGGAAAACATGAGCGTGACAATTATTATAATTCAGGTATCTTTTTCAAACAGAAAATTTAACCATGAAGGGAAACTTGTTTGCACAGGATAGAAAAGACTGCTGACATTTGAATGAGGAATGCATCTTCTCTCTGACAAAGGGAAAAACTACTTTGACTAATCATTCCTCTCCTGTCTACTGAGATTAATTCACACTTCTTTTCTTAGTATTATATAATTTCATTAAATAGTAACAGTTTCAAATTATAAGATATAAGTTTGTATAAAAGTGAAGGATTGAATTTACAAATGTTTGAAAACCCTCTGAATGTGAAACGCTGGCTTATTCCATTACAAATTCGGCAGTTGCCTGGTTTGAAGTTCAGATCCTGATCAAAATATTCTCAAAGTTAAAATCTTTTTAACTTTTAACCTGATCTTTAGGGGTTTTTCTCAGAATCTCTCACATATTGAGAACATTCTTCTACTTAATTAAATATGATATAGAAATCTGAGCAAAGTATTTCTTACATTTCATTTTCATACTCTCAATCTCTCCGGCTCACAATGCAAAACATCTGTAAAAAAATGGCAATAAGGAAAATATTCCAAGTCTTTAGAGAAGTAGTCTGTTCAAGAGTTACAAGATTAAATACTTTATACTGAGTAAGACTTCTGTTCCTCTATGGATGCAAGACCTTTGTGTGTGATTTGACCCTGTCATCAAATTCTGCATCAACAACCACCACTAAAATTGTACCAAAGTGTGCATAGTTCAATACTTTTATTTTCTTTTTCTCTCATCAGTGTAAACCAGAGGTAAGGTAAATGAAACTGGGCTAAATTAAATCACTGAGCTTGCATATTAGTTGAGAACTGGTGTTTGAAGGCAGATAAAGTTGTATAGTATCAAATTTTGTTACTGAAACTAGTGTTCCTGCAGGGCCAAATGACCAAGAATCTCATTAATTTCCAAGAAAGGAGAGTCTGTTACCATGGTAATACAGCCAGCGCTGGCTTTTATACTTGCAGCACTGGCTTTTATACTTGAAGAAATTAATTTTCTTTGAAACTATTAGAAATACATCTGCAAATAAAAGAAGAGGATTGGCAAAAGTGGAGTCAAATCTGAAACCATCAGAGACCAAGATTTTAAGTAGGAAAAAAATGAAGATTTGCAGTATAATGTGATTGGGTTACCAAAAAGGTAGTAAATCCTAGAATACTGTGGAAGAAATAATATATGGGCCAGTAAACAGAAATTGCATACAAGATGTTGAATCTGATTAAATTTGTCAGTGAAGGGTGAGAGAAGAAGCTCAATCAGAGAAACACAAATTCCACTTTTAACTCAAGAGAGAACTGGAGAATATGCTTATTAGAAAACCATTATTTCACTTCATATTTCTCACCTGAGAGAATTCTTCTTACGCATAGCACAACATGTGTTTAAGATCTCTAAATGCATTTCTCTGGGAACAGTGCCCTATGCAGAGCAAAGAACAGCTGCACTGTCAGGACATAAAGATTTAGCTCAATATTTTGCCCATAACTGGGATGAATTCCTCATTGGATTAAAACTTGACCTGCAAATTCCTGACTTGTATTTTACATTACACTTTAGGATAAGGAAAATTAATACAACTGAAAAGTGAGGTAGGACATTCTTAAATCCAGAAGAAGAGGGCGCTTTCCGTACACTGAAAGAGTGATGGTGTGTCCTCATTTCAATGTTTCTTCCTCTTGTTTTGTTTTTGGGATAAAACTAGATTATTTCTACATTCGCCATGGTGAATTACACCGTGGTGCAATTGAATAAAGAATAATTTAGGCTGGTATAAGTAGCAGGCAAAAGCTCAGGCATCCGATTTTATAAAAGAAGAAAAGATTTTCCACAATTAGATTTTTCTAAGTTAGATTTCTTCTTCATCATCTGAACCTATTAGAGAAGTGAACCTGCACCACATGATAAGGTCATTTCAACTCTCAGCTACTGTCTTTGCCTCAGTGCTACAAAGGTGCACATTTAAATGACATATCAATGCATTCAAAAGCACTACTTCTCTTCCTTGCTTTTAACTGAAGCCAAAGTCAAATAATTAAGTAAATAGTGTTTCTGTTAATACTTACACTGTATGTCATCTACTCAAAATTGGATTAGAAAAAAGAAAAAAAGACTGAAGGAAATAAACACAGTATTAAAAGCTAATGTTAATTCATTTTTGAGGGTAAAGGCACCTAAACCTCCACAATATTAAAGTTTGAATATGACTTGTGCTAGTAAGATGCTATGAAATTAGCAACAAGGGTATTGAAAATCACTTCACTTCTTTCTTTTCACTTCTTTCATGTTTCCTGTGGTGCCTGAAATCAGAGGGGGAGACAAAAACTGCAAAATAAATTAATAATNGGCTAAAATCCTAGAAATATGATGAAAATCCCCAAGGCATCACCTGTAGCAGTTTTTTAACACAAACAATTCAGGACCTTTAAAAAAGAAACTGTGTAAATGGAACATGCAAATAAAGAAATGTGAGGAAGGTCTGGCCTGCCTGTTTTTTTTTCCAATAGTAATTAAGATGGAGAAATATGCACCAACATGTTTTCATAATGTGGATAAATGTCAGATGAATTCCTTTGTGAATTAAAAAGAAACACACCTTAAACGAAGAACAAGTAAATAAAATCATAAAAGAGAGTCATTAAAAATATATTTGTGAAACAAGCTCTGCAAATAAATCTGTTAACTTTCTAAACTTGATTCTGAGGAGAAGTTAGTCCATTTCATTGATTAATTAATTCTAGGAAAAGAATATAAGTATGAGGAATAATCAAATTCCTTGTGGTAGTCTAGCAGATTCATATACATCTCAGAATAAAAAAAAAAAACAGGCATGTAGATTCTCTACAGTTTGCTTTTCAAAAGCCTGTTCCAAATCCCACAGAAATCATCAAATTCTTCCTGTGATACTCTTAATTTTGGATTGGTTCCTTCAGTTCTCTTCCTGTCTTTTTTGCTGACTCCACAAGGAAGGCACTGAAAAATTAGAAAAGCAAAACGCTATGCTAATGCTAATGATCACACTATGCTAATGATGAAAAGTTGTCCAAATATACCTGTCCAACTATTTATTTCTCTTTTCATACCACAATTCAGTAGTCTCAGCTCAAAAATTACCTTTTTGGTTGATACTGAAACGTTTTGTTCCCATTCCAGCTCAACTGATAATATTTAGGAGGAAATATGTGCTACTATCTGAATTCAAATAGAAATTTAAATGGTCAACATTTTATTTGCAATCATTCTCAAGGTGACTTAAATAATGGGAAAGGCAGAACTCGTTTCATAAGATGCATGGTTGAACTTGTTAATCAGTTCTTACAAGGCATAAAAAAACTGCTGCTCCAGGAATCAAACATTTCCTAATCTCCGAAGAATATTGGTCCTCTGTTAATTTTACGTGTAATTGCATGAAGATGTGAGTCAAATAATGCACTTCTTGTAAGATAAAAATTAAACAACTATTTGCAAATACATGTAATTCAGATACTAACAACTCTATTGTCATTATTTTTGTACAAGTTCTGCAAAACACTGCACACAAACTCAGGAGTCAGGAAATCTCCACAGAAATGCTTAATGTTTAAGTTTAGTTATTCCATGCCTTCTTGTATATCCATTACAGTAGTTTCTAAATACTTGACTCCTTGCTCTTTTTGGAAAATCTATGTAAGTTTTGCTCAGCCTGAGAGATTCTAATGCAATAAGTATGTGACAATAAGAGATGCCACGGTTCTCCTGGGGGTACTATATTAAGTCCATAAACATTCCTTTTATGCATAATGTACCGAGGAACTGGCAAACGGCTCTAGCTCAGTCACTTACCAGATTGTTGAAAAAGACTAAGATGAAAACCATATGTTTTATATTTATGGCATATTTCATTGCAGTCTGGGGAGAGGAGAACAATGAAGAAAATACTCTTAAAAATTTTAGTATTTTTATTTGAAACTATAGTGATTTTATACCCGGTTTTTGGTAACCATAAGACGGATCATTAGCTGATGTAAATCACTTTCACTATTCATATTAAGCTGTCTTATAAATGCAAATGTCCTAGCTTAGTAATAATATTGCCAATTTCTCTGAGTATTTCACCAAGAAAGAAAGCATATACTGTATACACACAGAAACCTAAATGAACTTTCATCATCTTCATGCTAAGGAATCTTCCCACAGGAATAGATTCTGGTAGAAAAGTTACAGTTGCTGAGCCGGAAACTGGTAAGCACAGTTGTACGCAGGCAGTAGACTGGGCAAGTC
>WEIV01018705.1:12446-27015 GCA_013390005.1 Calyptomena viridis | reverse complement strand
TATGTGGGGAGAATGGGGGGAGTGAGGGTAAACTGGGGATACAGAACTACATATTAAAACATATAAATATAGAAACAGATAAATAGAACACTACAACAGATGATCTCAAACGTGTTTTCCAACCTTGTTAATTCTGTGTGTGAGATAAGGGAGGTGCTTAGGTGCTGCTAGGCAGAGCACATTTTATCTGCCCACAGCAATGGTCAGGCAGTTCCCAAGGCCACTGCTGAACCTTAGGGAAGTGCCTTTGAACAGACAAGTCCTACTCCAAAGCCTGTTGAAGGCAACTGAAGCCCTTCCAACACCTTTGATGAGTTTCATCTTGAAACATGCATGCAGATGTGCCTGGGCAGTTCAAGCAAACTAGTTATAAAGCTGCTCAGGGATGTCTTGACACCATACTTCAACCAGGCCTTCTTTGTATACACAGTTGGATTGATAGTCACATAAGTGGTCACCAAGTCTCTCTGCCCCTCTGTAGAGATGGAATAAACTAATTTCACTAACAGAGAAGTTTCTCCATCACAGCATACAAGCCATGGTGAGCTCGGTGTCTGTCTGCATTTGTCTTTTGTTTACTTGGGGATTTGAAGTTGAAAAGGTCCTGAACAGATCAGGAGATCAACAGATCTTTGACACAGGAGACACAGATAAAACAGCTTGCCTGTGACGATCTGCAGAATATGTATTCATTTAAAATTGAAGGGTAATTCAGGTAAAAATCTTGGTTCTAGGCATCTAACATGTAAATAAAATAAAATAAAACCAATAACAACAACAACAATAATAGCAACAATAATATCAAGTCCCAGGAGCAAAAATAATGATCTATAAATATCTTACCCAGCCAATTGCAAAACATCTCTTGCACTCCAACATCACTTCAGAAAGGATCTTCCCATTGCTCTCCAAAAATATGTTAATGAACAAATGTCTTTTGCAACACTCCCAGAAGAGTGACAGGCATAAATAAGACGTGTTACACAACAGAGAGGAGCTTAAGGGTATCAACCTTAACTTCAACATGACACCTATGAGGTTTGGCATGCCTTTGCAGCCTTTTAATGAAGTCTTTTAATGAAGACTTTAAAAAGTATTTGTGTCTGATTTTCTGTCAGTTCACTAAATCTGTTATTAAAATTAAAATTTTAATTTCCTAATATTCATAAAAAGTTACTTCGGAAATAAAGGAAGTCAGGTTATCAGAATGCTACTTGTGTCTCCATCATCTTCGAATCCAACAGAGTAAAACAACTTGCTTTTTTTCTGCCTTGGGCAGTGTGAGGACAGGACGACATATTGTAGCCACAGAGAAGAGTCTTACACTGTAAATTAAACCCAATTCTGCTTAACATGTATTCTGGTATAAAAAAAGCATTAACCTCATGGAAATTAAATCTCCCAGGAGTGAGGCTGAGCCAAGGTACTGCTGTGCAAAGGCTGTGTGTCCCTCCCTAGCCAACAACTTGCATTTACCAGCTTAAAAGGTTGCTAAATCAGGTATAGTGAGCGAACCATAGGATCATGGGATCACTTGTTGCACATCCAAAAATCAGAGGAATTTAGGAAAGGCAGTGGTGAAGTATGATAGCAGAACAGTTTTGCTTTTGTGTTTGTTTGTTTTGTTTTGTTTTGTTTTTAAATAAGGAAGAGAGGAACAGTCTAGTGTCACTGACTGTCAAAGAGCAAGATCAGAGGAAATCCAGGTGCCTGGGAGATGGAAAGGAGGGGTCTTCCCGAAGCCTAATATCCTTTGACTCCAAACATAGGAATAGAAAAACTGTATAGGAGAGGCAGTTACTTCTCCTTACTGGCAAAATTATCTTCCTTATAATGCAGTAGTCTGGAGAAATCTCTTGCCATTCAGAAACTGGGAAGAGAAAAGGTCTGGTTAATGCCTGTCTCTTCAGCAGCTACTGGATACATAGATTACTGGAAGGAAACTGATGTTAACACTAGCATAAAAACTACCCAAGCTCAGCTATGTGGCTTCACCTCTGCTGCCTGCATAGTTACAGAAGTTTCTCAGAAACAGCAGTTGGTCTGTTTAGCTTTGTAAGAGGAAATGAGTGTAAGTGGGCAGCTCACACTCTCACAGCTGTAAAAGCTTCCACGATACGAGACTATATTGGATAAAAAAATGATCATACTACTGAAAATTACCCCTATTTTAAAGAAATTTCAGTTGTCTTCTATATAGCCTTATCTTTCCATGCTTTGCAAACAGGCCAAATAAATATGTGCAAAATGGTTTTTCATGTATTGTGTTCTTTCTCCTAACTTTTGAGCAGGGAAAAGTAATTTTTCAGTTAGTAAGGAATCGGAGGGTGACTTTACAACTTAACACAGAACAAACCTTTTGGTGCAGCCTAACTGATACCTTTTTTTGTGCAGCCACAGCAACCTAGAAGCTCAGTCTCGATATTCTCAAAGGAGTGTATGATGGGAGCCTTGGCTGAGTTGAGCTTTCAAGTGACACTTTTTGAATCTGTCTCATTGTGAGCATTCGCACCAGTGCTATCACTGAGGCAAAGTTTTCTTAAAAAGTTAATTCGTAAACACGAGAAAACTTTTAATACCAGATACGCAGGAGAAGATACTAAATGACAGTAGGAGAAATAACTTCCTTCTGTCTCTGTACCTTGTAGTTTCATTACTGGTCCTGTGCTCCATTCCAGCAGCAATTGACAGCATCTTGCACTGCACAATTCTCCTCAGACTCCTAGGAAACATTCCTTCCCTCTTTCTTCTTAGTATTTTCTGGGTAGGATATTTCTTGTGCGTTTATGGTCAGTACTCCAGCCCCCACCCAGCCTGCAATTACATGTGACTCTAGCAATTCTGCTCAGTTTCCTCCAGGGAAGGCTCTGTTTCCCTGTTTTTCCAGAGGACTTTATCTGCCTAAAGTAGTGAGAGCCATAGTAAAGCAAACTGTTGGTTTCTCAGAGTCCAAGCAAAGCACACAGTAAACTGCAAGAAGATAACACTCCTCCATTGCACAAGTATCACTTGTGGGGTATATAATGCAGCAGCAGAAGGGAGAGGTCACGGAAATAAAAACATCTTATTCAAGAAAAGGACTTCATTACATAAAATCTTGAAAAGGCTTAGAATTATAAGCAGTTGATTATAGTTCCCATGCCTCTTTGTTCAAGACCGTCATTCAAATGTTATTCAGCCTGGGAGTAAAGAGCAACACATCATAACAGCAACATGTAGACTGCCTACCAGTTCTCTACTAAAATTTTCTGATTAAAATTATTTATTTCTCTGGAAATGTATGATTGATTCTCTTTCTAATGTGAGAGCATTCTTCCCTAAGTTCTGCTAAGTTATATAGAAACATTACCAGAAAAAAAAATTAAGAAAGAACAAACTGGTACACTGTATATATATTATATTAAGAAAAAAAAAGTCAGAAATCATGACAAGTGAGGAGAAATTCGGTATGTCACTTTGCATGAGTGATGCATGCATATCTTCTGAAAAATAAATCCATAAAGAAATGCTATTACATTAAATTATGTCTCTTTTCTGTCCTCCATTTAAAATGTGTTAGAAGGAGGTAAGAAATCCCTTAGGTCTAGCATTAAAAAAATATTTTTCATAGTCAAAGTTCAGTGCCAGGTCCTGTCCTTGAGTCACAACAATCCCATGTGATGCCATGGGCTGGGAAATGAGTGGCTGGAAAGTTTTCTGGTGGAAAAGGACCTGAGGGTGCTGGTTGACATAAGCTGAATGTGAGCTGGGGGAAGGAAGAGATTTTTCTCCTCTTCCTGTTATCCATCAATAAGGGGAGAGAGGGATAGCTGAATGTTTGTCATGGCATTGCCTTCACTGACTATGCAAGCCACTGGAGCATCTGTTTTTCTGTGGCTTTCTTGTGACTCCTTTTCCCTAAAACAACAGTTCAGTTCTTTCAAAAGCTGCTGTTTGTCTTACAAATTTCTGAGGCAGAAAGAATTTTGTTTTCTCTGAGCCATAAAGACATAATGATGGATTTACTTCTGTATCTTTTTGTGTCCTGAACAATTCTTGGAATGATACAAACTAAAGAGAGGAAATATTAGATATTTAATACATTGCCTCAGGAATTTAATTGCAATATGCAACTGGTATTTAATACATAAGAGGCTCAGAAAAGCCAGCAGTGGAAATAAATTTCAATGAAAATCTCAGGAGGTCATTGGTAGGCACCTGTTGCATGTTGGAAGATGAAAATACCTGCAATTATACTACACCATAATACACCTGATGTATATCCACATTTCTTTAACCTTCGAAAGGTATTAAAAGTCATTGCACCAGTAACTTTCATTGCTATATCTCCTGGTTGATCTGTAGTTCTGCAAACTCTCAACCATTTGCTGTTTACACTTGTAAGCAATACACACACAGCCATATGAAAAGCTCAACCAGGATTAAGTTTACCACTATTTAGATGTAATTTCTGTTTTTTAACCATTCAAACTTAGAACAGCTGAGATTTCAAACATTTCGAAAAGATGGCACTGAAATGATGCTTGCAGGCTGTTTACTTTTCTTGTATGCTTTTGACTTGTCTAGCTGTCTTCTATCTGTCTTCTACCTTGGGACAAAGTCTAATTTCCTTCAAGAATTGAATGACTTGATAGACTGAATTATTCAGCTAATATTCAAGGGATATAAAGAAGTAATTGCAGAAAGCCATTGTTTGACAAGGGCTCAGCCTCTGCCTCTGCAGAGGTAATACAAGATAGATTTAAAAAAATTATTGTTATATTTATTCTGCATCTGTCATAAGCATTTCTCACGTGTTGCTAAATTATCCTCACTAAATGATTTGATGATTAGACTATTAATAAACTTGATTAATTCATAGTCTCAGAGATACAAAAACATTTTAGGAAACACCTAAAGCATTCCAGTCTGCATGCAGAGATATTAGAGGCAGTAGAAAACATCATCTGATAGTGTTTGATCCATGTAACAGATCTGTGCAATTTTGCTTGGGAGTTTCTGCACTTAGCCTTCTAATTCTGATTAAACTACAGCATATCCTGTTTTAAGCTAGTCAGTCTAGTAAAGAAAGTCTTCTCAGGATGGCTAATCCAGCATATTCATTTGCACAGTGGTTTTATGGGCTGCTTGTAAAAGCTCATATATTCATGAGCACATGGAATATATGTACTGATAATGCTGTTCTGTAAAATCTGTGTAGCTGGGTACTTTTACAGTGAATAAAGATTTCAGTATCTACTGTCTCTATATATGTGTTTTATTAATTGAAGTTTGATGCCTAATTCTGGCATATTTACACATGCAAGCAATTTTTTTCATGGTGGGAGCGGTCGTGTTGCATTAGCTGGCACTTGACAAATACAAATGCATATTTTTAGCAAAGTTCTGGTGTGCAGTTGAACAGCAGGTATGTGAAATTACAGACCTGCATTCAAGACACCCCTCCGTTTTCACTTCCCAACCCTATACTTACACACTGATATTTTCTCATTCCTGTATGTGCACATTAATTCTATCAATCACACATCCTTAACTGTACCCATGTGTCTGAAATGTATGCAGTTATTAATTTTTCCTGGTTGTTGTGGAATAAACAGGTACATGTTTTCACTTAAGTCAACCAAGTGTGCCTCAGAATATTGGAAAAGAGAATCACAGAATCATTTTGTTTTGAAAAGATCTCCAAGATCATTGCATCCAACCTTTGGCCAATAACCACCTTGTCAACTAAACCACAGAACTGTCATGTCCAGTCGTTTCTTGAACATCTCTAGGGATGACGATTCCACCACCTCCCTGGGCAGCCTGTTCCAAAGTTTAACAGAACTTTTAATGAAGAAATTCTTCCTGATGTCCAACCTGAATTTTCCCTGACACATCTTGAGGCTATGTCCTCTTGTCCTGTCACTATGTGTCTGGGAGAACAGACTGACTCCCACCTTGCTACAACCTTCTTCTAGGTAGTTGTAGACAGCCACAATGTCTTCCTTTAAGCACCCTTTTTCTTGAGGCTGAAAAAACCAGCTTCCTTAACTGCTCCTTATATGATTTACTCTCTAGACTCTTCACCAGCTTTGTTGCCCTTCTCTGGACTTGCTTCAGCGTGTCAATATCTTTCGTTAACTGAAGGACCAAGAACCGGACACAGTAGTCGAGGTGCAGCCTCACGAGTGCTGAGTACAGGGGGGCAAACACTTCTCCAGTCTTGCTGACTACACTATTTCTGACACAAGCCAGGATGCCGTTGGCCTTCTTGATCACCTGGGCACATGTTGGCTCTATTCTGCTGACTGTTGACCAGTACCCCCAGGGTCTTTTCTGTCTGGCTGCTTTCCACCCACTCTGCCCCCAGCCGGTAGCCTGGGATTATTGTGACCAAAGTACAGGACTTGGCACTTGGCCTTGTTGAACCTCATACCCATCGTTGGCCTCAGCCCATCAATCCATCCCATCTAGACCCATCTGCAGAGCCTTCCCACCCTCCAGCAGACAAACACTCTCATGCAGTGAAATGTCTTATTTACTGAGGTTGCACTCGATTCCTTCATCCAGATCATCAATAAAGATACTAAACAGGACTAGGCCCAATACTAATCTCTGGGGGACATCACCAGTGACTGGCAGCCAACTAGATGCAGTACCATTCACCACCACTCTTTGGGCCATCCAGCCAGTTCTTAACTCAGCAAGGAGTACACCTGTCCAAGAGTACACCTGGCTGCCAGCTTTTCCTGGAGAATGCCACACGACATGATGTCAAAGGCTTTGCTGCAGTCCAGGTAGACAATATCCACAGCTTCTCCCTCATCCACTAGGTAGGTCATCTGGTTATAAAAGATCAGGTTGGTCAGGCAGTGTTGTTAAATCCAGCTGTCTCAATCTTAAATTGATGAAAAAGGATAAGTGAGATTTGACCACAGAAGAGGCCTCATGTTCTTAGTGTGTGTGAATGTTTTGTGAATGTTCTAATCTCAGGATCAAAGAGTCCTTGAAACACTGTGAAAGAATGTAAATATAAGCTGAGAACATAGGGGCCAAAAGATTACTTGGAAGAGGCTGACTGGGCTTCACTCTCTAATTGGCAAGAGAATAAAGGGGTTTTGAGACAGCTAGGCACTCTCGTGAGATGTACTGTAAGTCACAGAGAGGTACCAATAAAGGGGACTTGTAAGTGTTGTGTGGTTGCACTCAAGATGTTACACTCCATAATCTTGCTGGGCCCTGAGGTCAGGCTGACAGGCCTGTAGTTCTTCAGATTCACCTTCTGGTGCTTCTTGGAGGTGTACATCACATTGACAAACTTCCAGCCATCTGAGGCCTTCTTGGTTAGCCAGGACTGATGATAAATAACAGCAGCTTGGTGAGCTCTTCTGCCANCCAGGTAGACAATATCCACAGCTTCTCCCTCATCCACTAGGTAGGTCATCTGGTTATAAAAGATCAGGTTGGTCAGGCAGTGTTGTTAAATCCAGCTGTCTCAATCTTAAATTGATGAAAAAGGATAAGTGAGATTTGACCACAGAAGAGGCCTCATGTTCTTAGTGTGTGTGAATGTTTTGTGAATGTTCTAATCTCAGGATCAAAGAGTCCTTGAAACACTGTGAAAGAATGTAAATATAAGCTGAGAACATAGGGGCCAAAAGATTACTTGGAAGAGGCTGACTGGGCTTCACTCTCTAATTGGCAAGAGAATAAAGGGGTTTTGAGACAGCTAGGCACTCTCGTGAGATGTACTGTAAGTCACAGAGAGGTACCAATAAAGGGGACTTGTAAGTGTTGTGTGGTTGCACTCAAGATGTTACACTCCATAATCTTGCTGGGCCCTGAGGTCAGGCTGACAGGCCTGTAGTTCTTCAGATTCACCTTCTGGTGATTCTTGGAGGTGTACATCACATTGACAAACTTCCAGCCATCTGAGGCCTTCTTGGTTAGCCAGGACTGATGATAAATAACAGCAGCTTGGTGAGCTCTTCTGCCAGCTCCCTCAGTATTCTTGAATGAACCCAGTCCTATAGATTTATTAGTGTCTAAATGGCTCAGCAGGTCACTAACGACTTTCTTCTGGATGAAAGACATCTATTCGGCTTCCCATCCCTGTCTATGAACTCAAAGGGCTGGTTTCCCTGAGGATAACCAGTCTTACTGTTTAAGATTGAAGCAAAGAAGATGTTAAATACCTCAGCCTTTTCCTCATTTTTAGTGACAATGTACCCTCATGCCTCCAATAAAGAATGATTTTCTTCGGCCCTCCTTTTGTTTAATTATTTTTGTTGTTGATATATTAACAAAAACACTTTTTAGTATCTTTCACAGCAGTGGCCAGAATGAGTTCTAGTTGAGATTTTGTCTTTATAATTTTCTCTCTACATGACCTAGCATCATCTTCGTACTCTTGTTGAGTTGCCTGACCCTTCTTCCAAAGGTCGCAAACTCTTTTTTTTCCCAGAATTCCTATGAAAGAAAAGCTATGCTAAATGACAGTTCTAGCTCTTGAGTGATTATGCATGCTGAATGCTTAATTTGTACTGTATTAATTTCCAACAATGTAAAATCAATATGAACAGTCTGAAAAAAAAGTTTTAGGGAAAATTAGGATGGTTATAGTATGTGACGTCTAGACGCAAGAACTGCCATATGGGATCAGATCAAAAGTCCATTTATCTCATTATCTTCTCCCTGACAGTGGTCTATAGGAGATTTTCATGGGGGGGAAACATAAAAAAAAATGCATATGTGAATTGTTCCTTACAATACCTCTAATTTTTCAAAAATAAGCTGTAAAAAATCTTCCCTTACTCTAGCTGGGAAATGTAAGTGTGTCATCATCCTTAATAAGACAAATGGAGTTATGCTCTTTTAACTTATGAACTTAGCCAGGCTGTTTGAGTTCAAAATGCTTTATGGCCACAAGTCCCACTACTTAATTATACATAACGTGATCATCATCCTATGCCCTTGTGAACCTGCTGTCTGATGGTTTTTTTGGACACCCCACGCTTCCACTTCTTTTTGAGAGAGCAGATAATACTTTCCTGCAGATCTGCTGTTCTATGCCATCCACAGAAGGATATACTCTCCCATTCATTTATTTTCCAAGCTGAAAACTCGTACTTTATGTAATTTTTCCTTTTAAGCAAATTTGTCCCCACTCATCTTGTTCAGTATTCATTTTGAAGTGGAGCAATATGTATTAGATAAAGGTTTCCCACTGTAAAAATACAACTGTAAAGGATGCCATAGTGATATTTTTTAGGTCTCAGTTCCTTAAAGGAAAAAAACTACATTAGTTTATAAAGTTGCAAAAAAAAATTGACTTGGACCTCTGCCAAGGAGAGGCAAATTTACTTGGGTGACTAAGTGCTACATGTATTATATTTTCATAAGGTTATCTGTGAAGGTGCAGAGTGTTGCTTTGAGGCCACAAGCACTGTATGATCTCTTCCAAGTTTTTGTCTTAAATTTTGCTGAATTAAAGTTCAATACCCATAGTCTGAAAGTACCACTGTAAATCAGGCTGCTATTTCTTGGATACTGAATTGAATACACTTATTCGAAGAACCTCTTTTCAGCTTTCCCAGGTTAACTAACATGCGACACAGGAAATGATGGTTCAAGCAAGTAATGGTTTTCCTGATAAATATAAGAATAAACAAAAGAGTTGCATTTCAAGCACTATTCTTTTGACATATATTCAGATATTTAGGTATAGAAAGGCAGAGGTTTATGTTCTTTTAAAAAAAAAAATTAAATTCCTTCTTTTGTGATGATTTTCTCATGCAATCTGGTTAATGCAACCAGTTGCATTTTTACTGCCCAGTGCTATATCTTGGCTTGTCAAGTCTCTGTAACCAGATTCCAGATGATTTTTGTTTGTTTACCCATTGTAAGTTTTAGTGATACTTTTTGGGATTCACTTTTGTATATACTTGTCACAGGATGCTGTTTTTTCACTGTGAGACTGGACCATCTATCCTGAGCAGCCTTCTCAAACACAGAAAATAACTAGCTATGTAGTGCTGTAATAATAAAATTGTAGTTTATACCCATTTTGTTTATTGTGGAAACATACTACCCTTAAGTTTTTCCTGCACAGTTAAATCTTCTATTACATCACTTCTTTTCTTCAGTCAGAAAAGTGAAACCTGCACAGCACACAGTGATCAATCACCATCCTGCAGAAGAAGGCAATATATTTTGTATTTGTTCTAAAAGAACTTACAGATCATTGTCCGGCTAAACAGACAGACATTTGAAACTGAAAATTCTGAATGAACCACAGTCAGAAGTGCAGACAGAAGAGGGTAGAAAGGACAACTAGAACAGCATGCTTCGCAGCTTTCAGAAGCAATGCACTCGTTTCAAATTCAGCATTCACACAAGAACCCTCATGTTAAACTTCAGTATTTCTAGCAATCAAGACGATGCAGAATGGAACAAAAGCATGCTACAAAGTCTGCTGGAAGAGGAGGAAGAAATACCTTCAACAGTAGAAATACTACCATTAGCCAAAATGCCTCCTAAAACCAGAGTTATCTTGGATGTGTTTACATGGACTGCAGAGAAAGCAGTATATATTTACCTATTACATATGCTCTAAACACTTAGTGTAAAGCTTCAAGTGCAGTACATGCATACAAAATAAATGTAATCCTATGGCTAGAAGTCCAAAATCAGGGACTCCAGAAAACTGGAGTTCCATGTATTTGTTTAGATGGAGCAGGTAAAACCTTGCAATATTGGTAAATTCCCACCAAATTTAGGAGGAATATGTCAATAAAACATGAAAAAAATCTTTTTGCTGCTTATAGACATAGTGATCTGATTGTTTCTCTTTGGATTCTCTCATCCCCAGTATTTTACCTCTGGAAATATAGGCATTGTGCTGAGGAAAGGTCAGGTATGAATGAGCCACACTGCTAAATCTGTGTTCTCTTTTGTGGGACATATGCAGCAACCATCTCACCATAGTTTTCCAGTTCTACAAAGATGTTCTGTTAATTTTTGCTAAAGAAAACAAGAAAATACTTTCCGGGGAATGCAAACACTCTGGATGGAGAAGTATGTGGCTGTACACTTCACAATTGCTTTTTAGGATGACATACGTGAGCCTAAAGTGAGAAAGCTTATTTAAAGAACCGGTGACCTCCCCACTTCCATTGCAACACAATTTAAAAACTTATTTATAAATACAGTTCACAGAGTTTAAAGCAAAGTAAACAGTATGTTTATGGTTATTTTTTTTTCCTGGAGTAATAACAGAACAAAGTATATAACAGACTCTATTTGCTAAGTAATTCCTTTCCTTATGCAGGTATAGCATTGTCAGTATTCATCACACAGATGATTGATTGGAGGTGGAAGGACTACCAGATATGAATTTTCTAAGAGTATTACACTTCAACTGTATTTTCAGAAATATTTTGCTTATCCTTGCCAATGCTCACAAAAAGCTGATTTACTTGAGAAAAATGTATTTTGTAGGAAAACCAATGACATTTAATCTTAGTTTTAGCATCTAATTACTATGCTGGGTCCAACATTGCAATACTAGAAACATTTCTTTTAAAAGAAATTGTCCTGAAAAACAACAGGTAAATAATAGCACAGCTGTTTTCTTTCATAAACTTACTTAGAAACTAGACCTTGTAATATTGTTTTTGAAATTCACCAACCACCTTAAGTTAATAATAGCTTGTCTGCCTCTGGCATGGAAAAACATCTTGTTGAAATGAAGTGATTCTTTAATTCTTAGACTCCAAAATTATAAATATTAGTCAGAAAAAAAATATAAAAAAGCCCTCAAACAAAACACCAACAAACCCAGAACAAAGTACATAAAGGGGAATAGATTAATTCTGACACAGTCCCTATGCAGTTATGTTAGAGAATATAGACAAAGCATAGACCCAATGATATATGATTTTGACACAGAACACGCTTTTTTCTTTTTGACCAGAACACGGTTTTTGCATGGCTCTCTCCATGGGTAGAATTCAGAGGACATGTATATACAGGAACTTGGATACCCTGTCTGTGACTAAACACCTGAAAGCCAGACATTATCTCACCTAGCTCCTCTGCTAGTCAGACAGAGGCAGATTCAGATGGCCTCAATCCAAAAATGACACTGACTCCAGAGCAACAATGGGGTTTCTCTAAATCGGTGGGGTGATGTGTGACAGAAGAAGACGCTTAGCTTTCAAAGCAAGCACAAGTAATGGGTAGAGGGACATTGAGGCAGCTGCTGGTAGTTAAAGTGCTGATTCTTTCATGTGTTACAGTGCAAAATGAAAATTAAACACTATTTAAATTAATAAAAAAATGCACCACAGACACCGTATCACTAAGAAAGCCAGTAACTTTACTGATTTGTCTGCAAAATACAAATTATACCTTATTTCCAGCAGGAGAATCTTTTGAAATTTTCCCATTTTTGTTCACTACAGACAGCTGAATTAAGTCCCTTGAGATACACAGATGTGGTTTAACTTAGTTATAACATCTTGTCATCTAGTGGCGACAAAGTCCAGCTTATGCCGCTGTGAGCCTCTATTTTAATATTTGTTGCAAATGCTTGTATGCTCCCATTTACAAGCTANTTTTTTTAATTTATTTTTTTTAATGACTTAGTTAACTGACCTTTTTTGAATCAAACTGAGGTATGGATCAGTCTGAGGTATGAGAAGGGAAGGTAGAAATGCAACACCTGATTATGAAAATAATCAAATGGATTCTTTTGATGCAGAAAGTCTGTGGCTCAAAGCTTGGATTGCTCCACATCTTTGGTTAAAATATATTAACAAAAGCCTTTTATTACGTCTACAGTCTGAAGCATTCTAATAGACACTAATGTTCCATCAGTCCTTCAAGAGACCTGTAGTAGCAGGAAATTAATGCCATATAACTGACGAAATCACGGCAGGTGGCACAAATAGGAACAGATGAAGTATGCCATGTTTAGGCAACAGCCTTTATTGAGGTTTCAAGTGGCTTTTAAAAAAATTACAAAGCATTTACCTTCAAGGCGAAGGAAGAAGGAAAACAAAACAGCTGTTAGACTATAGATAAAAGAGGGTATATAGGATAACACAATACAAAAGGGTTGACATCCTTGAGAACAGCCTATGAGTTCTATTCTTATGCTAGCTTTACCTGAAAAAGATCTGAGGACAACAGATAGTTTTTATATTATTCATTAAAAATTGCTAAATTCCTCTTCTGGGAAAAATATAAGCCATTTTGTTATAAAACACAACTTTTGAAAGACACTGAAATGACAAAAGCTTTACTGAGAATGGCTTGATGCTTACAATATACATGTTGTGCAGATAGGGTATATCATATAATTGTCACCAGCAATTAAACACTAACTGACAACACCTTTTAATAGAGGTTAGCTTAGCTATAACAATACTTGCAGATGTCTAGAATGCCACTTTAGGTGTTTGAACTTACAATTAAGAATGTTGCCTAAAACATCATACAGTATGGGTTAAGGTAAAGTAAATGTTAATACTCTTTCAGGGCTCTGCCCCAAACTCCTTAAATACAAAGGAATCACACAATAAAACCAAATTAGCTTTGCAAATACATTAAATGGTAAGGTACAGATAAAGGAACAAGAAAGGTAGACAGTTATAGTTTACAGAAAGTGACTTCACAATCAAAGTTGTGCTTCTTATCATTAGATCAGTTTGCAAATATGCATTATCCCCCACAATTTTGCCAGTACAAGTTAGTTGCCCTCTGCAGCAGGAACAAGAGGGTTGACTGGCATTTAATTTCACATGATATCTGTTCTATTTGTGTTTGTATAAAAATCACTGTCAGAGTTAATATTAATTATCCAGGCAATACTTTCACGCTACTTTCTGCTTAGTTACTTGCAGTAATATATTACACTGCATCTTCATTAAATATGACATCTTTTTTTTTCCTGCGTTGCTGAGGCAAATCGCAAGGTAAACTATTAATATGGCTATTCTTCATGTATCAATAGACCAAATCCCCTTCCCCACTGACAAGTTTCTACTACAATACCAATAAAATTGTGTTTTTTCTTGAAATGACAAGGTACATTTGTGATATATTTGCATATTTTTGACACACCAAAGTTTAAAATTCTCAGAAGAGAATATGAATATAGGTTCACTTGAAGATGAAGAAAGTGGTTTCAAAAACAGATTTTTTTGTGTTTTAAAATTTACTATGGGCCCCATTTGANAAAAAAAAAAAAAGGATACAACAAACCATCTGAAGCAATCCAAGTGTAATGCCTGCAGTGACCCAAGTCCGATATTAGTTAATCCACAAAAGACTCTGGTACTGCATTTTTTATTTTTTTTTTTATTTTTTTTAATTTATTTTTTTTAATGACTTAGTTAACTGACCTTTTTTGAATCAAACTGAGGTATGGATCAGTCTGAGGTATGAGAAGGGAAGGTAGAAATGCAACACCTGATTATGAAAATAATCAAATGGATTCTTTTGATGCAGAAAGTCTGTGGCTCAAAGCTTGGATTGCTCCACATCTTTGGTTAAAATATATTAACAAAAGCCTTTTATTACG
>WEIV01018702.1:4613-29844 GCA_013390005.1 Calyptomena viridis | reverse complement strand
CCTGCCTTGCCGAGCTGTTGGGGGAAGGTGAAGGATCTTAAAAGGGAGGGGTGGGGGGGGGGAGAAAGGTGTCTGTAACAACTATCAAACTGCTCACCCTTAAACTCTTAAGCTCTGATTTTAGTAGTAGTTGTAGTTGTAGTAGTAGTAAATTCTTAACATTCTAAGTTAGAGCCTGTTTTGCTTGTGTGAAGTAGTTAATAAACAGTTGCTTGTAATCCTTATCACAAAAGTCGGAGGTTTTTTTTTCCCTTCTCTGAGAATTTTAGGTCTATGTGTGGGCTCTCGGCTTTTAGCCGGAGTCAAACCATGACACCAGTACTTAACTTTTCATCATCTTTCTGCTAAAAGACTAGGGATACAATCTTTCTGTCTTGCTAAAGGGTGAGCTTGCATTCCAAATGGCAAACAATCAGATGAGTAATTTTTGATTAGAACAAGGACAGCGCAGGTAAAGCTCAAAAAAAACAGTAGCAGTAATCTTCATGCTACGTGGTGCAAGAAATATACCCAAAATTTCAATAAAATAGTGGGATCTTGTAACTTCAGGAATACACCCCAATGTATGTAGAGAAGTCTGGTTAATGGCACATTGTGTGACCGCATTTGAAACTAACAAGTACAGTGAGATTTGACTAGTACTGTTTGTAAGTTTTTACAGGTAGCAATAGACAGCATTTTGCAGTTATCTGTGTTAGTATTTTGCTCAGTTAATGGTGCTCACATTACGACTTTGCAACACAGAAAACAATTTTGCCACCATCAGAAACATTTGTGATCTGTAACTACAAGCAGATTATATAGCATATTGTAGGGGTACATGATTAGGTGAATTAACCACATGCTTAAGCAAGGCAGTCTGTGACAGAGATGTGTCAGTTTGGGATAGGACACTGAACCAAAACATGTCTAGTTATTGGTAGGCTTGTAACTAACAGAGATGCAGGAAAAGGAAATCCATATATGGACACAGGCCTTCACCAGAACAGGACAAGGGATACACACCATGTTTGGGAAACAAGCATGAACACAGTGTGACCACAGCTGTGATTGGAGCAGAGGGCGCGTGGACACCTTGTGAACACTTTAACCCTCAGCTGATTGGTTTGAAACTGACCTTAGGAAAGCCTATGGCCGGAGCTATAGATACCTAACAGGAATAAATNAAAATATATAAAAATATAAAAAAAGTTTATTTTTGTGTTGATAAAGATATTGGGGAAATAAACACCAAAGACATGTTATTAGACTTGCATTTTTAAATTCCAAACACAGTAGCATTGTTTTTCTGCACAAGTACAAGAAATAAAAATTGACTACCAATAGTAATTGTCACTAATGTGACTGACCAGAACCAACCCAAAACTTAGTATTTAATTCTTATTTGACTTCCAAAAACTATAAAGGATCTCATAATGAAAACCATTTTAATTTCTTTTTATGCTCTTTAGTGGCGTTGGGAGTAGAAAGGAAGATTGCTAAAGTTAACTCTTCCCTTAACTGTTGTCCTTTCATCTCTATGAGTCACTCCTTCATTACTAATTTGTATACCAAAAATGTTTGATTTTGTTTCAACAGAAGTGAGTACTGATTTAATCATGCATGAAAGAAGAAATAGTTTCTCAGGCAGTTTACCTTTTTATGTAAGATTCACTATATGGCTTTAAAAAAATTAATCAAAACTCTGTATGAGTCTTAATCTGAACTAATGAAGCTGCTCATGAGTTTCTAGCAACACAATTTCATGGCACTTTGATATTTCTGCTGCTCTGTTGACTTATTTCACATGTTAATTACAGATGTCTAAAACTATTCCAGAATAAACAGCAATGCAGTATGCAGAAATATTACCCTCTTTAATCTTGGAATACGGGAAAACAGATACCAAGGTTATTCATAAATGGTTGCTTATTTGGAAGAGAAGGAAGGACAAAATATGTGCATTGTCACTTCTGTGGATATTTGTGAATAAGTATCCTCCTCCTTCCAAGCACCCATTATTCCCCAGATCACCTCCTCTCTTTGTCTCCACTGTTCATTTTCTTTCAGTCCAAACTCTTACAGGGGCACATGGATCATGAATAGTTCTCCTGTTACAGTGATATTTTATTTTTTGTTGGGTTTTTTCATATACCATTATTGGTAACAAAATCCCCCCAAACCCACATGGGGTTAAGCTTTTAGGGTAAGAATTTTTGAACATGTTGGTAAGGTCAGTATCAAAGTTATCCTTTTTGATATTCAAGACCTTTTTTATATGAAGACTTATATTTAATACCCTTTAGAAAGCTGTATATCGTTTACTTTGCTAAATTGCAATCAAGTGCTTCATGTGCAATCTGTTTGGGAATGAATGTATTGTGCATAAGATGAAGAGAGTTTTACCAGACTGAAAAATACTGTAGATGCATCACGAAAAACCCAGGGACTAGTTCTGATGAATTATTGATAATTTTGAGGTGCATTTGGATTCAGAGATATCATTGTAACCACTGTCACATAAACATTCTTCACACATAGGGAATACCATGGCTAAGATAAACAGCACAAAAGTTATTAATAACAGGTTGTTTATTTTGTGTAAACAAAATTAAACAAACCCAGAAAAAAGTTAAAAACATGTATTAACCTTAACATAATTACCTGTGTTTCTTTCATGACTGTTTATGAATTCTACCTTCTATGCACTGATAGTGAAAACTTTCATGTCATATAGAGTCTTTCTCACATTTTTTCACTGCTATATTTTCTTTTCATAATTTTTCTTTCCTCTTCTTCCTTAGTCATCCCCTCTGGACTACCATCGCTGTTTTGTTTCTGCTGCTGTTGCTTCACCAACACTGTCTTTTATCCTGTTCATCTCCTGTGAATAGTATAGCTACATAATACTCTCAGAATCTGCGCAATGTGTTTACCATTTTTTCGTATTTTTTCTTGTGTCTGAACCAGTGGAAAAGTTAACACTAACTTCAGAAACAAAATCTTTGAGGATACTCTTTTAAACACACAAAACCAGAGGTATCACAGCCAGAAATTAATATGTAGATCCTAGAAGCTAGAACATCAGTCAGCTGAACTACTGTTCAATAATTTTCTGGATGGAAAAGCGAGATTCAGCTATGCTGATGTCTTGGCAGAGATCTTCTGGGTCAAAACTTATCTTTGTAAATTCAGTCTTGAATTTACTCAAATCTCTGCAATTTTGCATCCAGAGCCAGAATCTATATCTGGCACTGCTGAAATATTCTGTGAAACTGGCCTCTGCAGGGGAATTATCCAGTATTTTTATTTCTTGCTTGTAAAATTGAAGTTCGTGCTCTCTTTCTCCATGGCAGTTATACGAGGAAGTACTAATGAGAGAGGTTGATACAGTAGTAATGGCAGTGTAGGCAGAACATTTCTTTCATTAGCAGTAACTTTCTACGCCTGCAGAATTTCATATTTGTTCCAGACATCTTAAACTTTTTTAATTTGCTGCATCAGTGGGTCAAAATTAAATTCATACACTCTTTTTTTCAATGATCTATGAGATCTACCCACCTTAATAAGCGTGTATATTGCCTACATAAAGTCAAACTTTATTTGCATGTCTGCTCTTGTTCAACTAGATTTTATAGCATAGTTTCCAATTTACTTTCCATCGTGTTTGACGATGATCTTTATTGATATTCGCTTTTCTTGATTACTGATTACCACCGGAACCTGTTTCTACACATAGTTTCTACACTTATTGTGCCACAGTCTTTAAAAAGAAAAAAGTATCCAGAATTTGGAAGAAAAGGGTTACACAATAGTTTGAAGCCAGTGTTCTTGGATCTTGGTTAGGGATTTCTGTAAACTGTTTATGCCTTGGTATGTGAAAGCATTATTGACTTTCATTTGCATACCTCTTTCTTTTCAGACATTTTTTGTCATATAACAACCAAAAAAATTAACTTGGCCTAATTTTTGAATGTGCAAATGGCATGGTGTCAGGAATAATTACATTCCTATCCTCAGTCTTCTGTTCTCTGTTAATAAGACCTGAATGTTTTACGTACATGCAAAAAAACAGTGTTTCTGATATTCTTTCATGCTCCTTATTAGTTAATAACTAATTTCAGGAATGAAATTAGCACAAGAATAAGACTCAAAACCTGTGTAAATTCTGTGTAAAGCATTATTACTTCATCTCTGGTTTCTCCAGTTTAAGTAATTTATTTTTCTCTGAATAATTAGTGCTGCCATCCACATCCAGAATTTTCTGTTGCAAAATAAAATTGTATTGACTTCTTGATTTGAACATATGACAATTATTTTGAGTGTGAACTACAGGTGACATAGCAGGGCCATTTTGAGCAACATCTAAATGTCAGAGAGCATGATGTATGCAATCGTATGCTTACATTCTCTGATCAGCACTAAAAAATTTTTCAGACATGTGAAAAATTGGTGTTTGTCAGGGCTGATATTCACCAGAATACATTTCATGATTTAAGAATGCTTCTTCACATCTTTGCAAAAAATCCAGAATTTGGAGACAATTTGTTTTTGCCCAGACAGACCTAACCAGATTTTGTTTACACTTTCTGTACTAAGTGGGTAGCTCTGCTATATTCTAAAATTTTTCTCTAGGGCCTTTCTACAAATGATCAGAGCTCTGTGAACTTTTCTAACCAACCCATACCACTATGACCTTTTGTACAGCCTGTGTTACTCTTCGTAGGTAAAAGTATTATAATGTGGCCCAGCTGGGTCAGTTACTTGTATAAGAGGTATTTGGCACAAAGATCATAAAAAATAACAATTCTTCTGCCATTTTTTTTTTAAATCAGTAATCAAGCAATGTTTGTGTCCATACAAGGGAAATGGTGACAAGGCAGAGAAAATCTGTTCTGATGTGGGCAAAGAATTAAATTTGTTTGATTTTGAATTTGCTTAACTTTGTTAATGTGAAACAGTCATTAATTCAATTGAGATAATGATAAAAAATGCTCACTGCAATGTGGCGTAAAATGGCTACTATAAACTGCATTAAATACTAATGATGAAGTTAGAAGAGTTCAAAGTTAGTTATCTGAACTCTTCTGTTTTACAGAATAGGTGTTAACTTTTGTCCATGAATTTAATAGACTTTACTATTGACACTGCATCAAATTTTCCTGAACCTATCAAGTTGAAAGGACTGCTTATCAGCCTTATATTTCTGACTGTGGAACTCCTCCAACTTGTGCATCATGATAGGGTCATGGGTACATCAACCAAGACTTAAGAAGGGAAAACAAAACTAGTTGTGTCTCAAATGCCTGACTGAATGCCACCATTGACTTCTTCAGACTTTAAAACACTCCTTCAATTTTTTTCCAACTGTGAGAGGTCAGTGTCACTTCACAGAAAATGAACTGATTCTTAGTCCTACTGACTATTCTAATTGTACAGAATGGATATGCATTTAGAGTGTTGCACTGGTTTGAACAATCCTCTATTCAGTTTCTTTATACTAAGAAATACTGAATAATTTTCTTAGCCTAGTGGGAATAAAGAAACGCGTTTCCTAATGGCTGTGTATTCTTCTCAAAATTATTTTATTTGTATCCCATATTTTCTAAGTTCTGCACTTGTTTTGCGTAACTGCTGACTCTTTGAAATGAAGTCAGGGAATTCCTTCATTGTTCTGAGAGACTCTTCCTTAGGATTGCTTCATTACCAAAGTACCGGTAGACATCCTTGTTATCGATCTTTCCAGTCATCTATGGTTAGGATGAAACTTCACTGTAAAATGCATTTTACATGAAGGCTGAGGCACATTTGGAAGGGGGATTGGGAAAAGGGTTATCTTGTAATAGCGTGTTGATAGAGTTGAGGAAAAGAAATTCTGGGAGCAAATCTGTCTTCCAATCAGTTGTAATGCCATTGTTAAATGAATAACCCTATTGAACTGCACTTCTAACATGTCATCACAGACCAAGGTTGCCAGAACCTGGACCAGGAGTGAAGTGTGAGCTATGTGAAATGGTATTCTACCTGTGTACTCAAGAGTCAGTTTCACTGCTGAGTTGAATAAAATAAAAAAGATCTGTGCAGACTGGGACCAATACAGTAATGTGGAATGCATTTATAATAGGTTGTTTTGTTTGGTGGGGTTTTTTTGTTTGGTTGTTTTTTTGGGTTTGGTTTTTGCGTATGCATGTGAGAAAAGGTTAAAGGATCAATCTCCTTTTTCAATTGTTCTTATTTCTGAGCCAGGGCTATCCTCTCTATTGACTATGAGCAACACTGCTACTGGTTCCAAAGACAACTGGAGACAGAATCAAGACAAGCAAGGAAGTAACAAAGCACAAATCCACCAAACTCAGTTCAGTAGGTGTAAAGTGGCAAGAGGAATGTGCCCTTTTGTTATGTTTTTATGCAGACATGGCATGATTTGCAGACTCACTGAAAGTTTCAACTCTTCTACTTGGAAGGGATCACAGCTGTCACCTTGTCTCTTGACTAGTATTGGACGAGGAACTCCAAGAGCAGAGGCTCTTTTGAAAAATTGGACTAGGCATTTTGGTCCTTGTGAACAGTTCTCCACTTTGTCACTGTAGTGGTGAAACAAGAACCTAGCAGCAAACATCTGTGGAGTTCCCCTGTAGTGGGAGTCACATGTACACTGACTCCACAGCACAGCTTGAGGGCATAATGGTGCGTGTTCTTTGGGATGTGCCTTAATGCACATCTGGGTCTAGGCTGCCTGAAACTACATCAAAGGATGTTGACTAAACTTGACATTCTCTCCAGATACGCACTCCCATGATATCCAATTATATTCTCAGAATCTGAGCCAAAGGGGATGATAAAAGAATTTGGCCTTCAGAATGCCTTTGAGGGGGAATATAAACTGCCTGAGTCAATGAGTGTTAAACATACCAATGTTAAAACTGGTTTCATTCTTGTTTTTTCAATTTCCATCAAGAAAACCCTGATGAGTGACATTAAATATTGTAGAACACAGTTTACCTGGAAAACCTAAAGTCAATCCTTCACCAAATTGCTTTTATAACATCTGTTTCTTCTCAGTAGTGGATGAGAGATCACTTCAGCTAGATGCATTTTTTAACTTGATGTCTCTGAAGGATATGTTTGTGTACAACTCCAAGACTTAAATGTTTTCTACTCAACATTTTTTTCTTTAGATTTTTCAAATTATATTTATTTGAACAGAAAAAGTAATTTACCTTTCAGTTTTACTGTTAAATTTTCTGACATTCACCATTAGTCAAAGTCATTCACTGGCTTTTGAATGTACTTTTGCATAAAGAAAAAAAAGAAATATATTTTTGGATAAACCAAACAAAGCTGTACTTTTCTGTGGAACTGTTAATCTTTTACTTCAAAACAAGTAAACTCTCATAGAACGAAACAAACCCTTGACTTATTACTGCATTTATCTTGCCCCCTTTGTTTTTAATGAAAATTCATCTTTTCAAATAGGCTAAACTGGGAACACTATGGAAAGAACACTGAGTGTACTGTGGGTTTCTTTTGGTATTATTCTTATGCTTCCATTAATAAGAAAAACATGAGCATTTTATAATTTAATATCTACAACCTTCAGTAAGACAGAGTTTCTGAATTAATAATCATCACTTTGTATTCTTGATGATCAATTATAGTCTATTGAAAAGAACTCTTTCAAGAAACAAGTAAAAACGCCCAGATGATTGCTGATATGATAATCTAGTGCTAAACTGGAAAGAAATAGAAAGGAAAGATCAGAAGTTTTTCTTTCTCTTCACTATAAGGTGAAGTTAAGCTGAAAAATACTCAATTCAAAATGATTGCAAGCTTATTAATATTTCTGTACCATATATAATCCACTTGCAACTCTCATTGACAAAGGTTATTCCTGAATATAGTAAGATTAACACATGGATTATATATTTGAAATAGTAACTTCACCCTGCTAGGAATCTAAATATTAAGGTTTATATAAAATTCTTCCACAAGTATATGTTATGAAGTCTGTACAGTTTTTTTCTGACTCTTGTTTTTGTTTTTGTTTTCAAACTCTTGTTGATTTTTTCCAACTCTGATAGTTGTCATTGTTGGAAATTTGAATTTTTAACTGAATTCCCCTTTGATCCAATGTGGTAAATTTTGTACCTGGATTTTCAAGGAAAACAATGAGTGAAGAAAAATTACTTCCTATTAAGTCTGGAATATAAAACACTGTAATGCTGTAAGGGCAGCATTTTGTTTTACCAGTTCATTATTTGAACAGTGTAGAGAGAGAAAACTGTCAAATTAAAGGCTTTATTACCTATCAGAACTTTGTTTGGCTCAGAATATTACTCAATAGATTATATAAAGAGCAGGAAAGAGAAAGAATTCAAAAACAATTAAAAAAACAATGTAGATAATATACATTGACAAATTAAGATGTCTTTTTATCACGAGGACTGGAAATCCTTACAAAATAATGAATGTGTATAGATTAAATATGATGTGAAAATAAAGTGTAGTAAAGAAAACCTTGCTACTGTAACTTTGAGAAACTTAGTTTGTAACAGCATACCAGTGTAAAAGCGTTATTGTAAATCCAATTCAAGGCTAAGTGACTATCAGGGGAGGGGTCTTCTATGCTCTCAAAGTCTGGCTTCATTTCACTGCTTGTAAGAACCTAAACATATTGGTCAGGTCAACATGCACTTGTATAATTAGAAGAAATCCTGATCTCTAAGTCTAAGGCTGCTTAAAATGTGAATTGTCCTCTAGAAATATCAGCCTCTTCCTGTTTGCTGTAGTGAAAACTTACCAGGAAGTTACCAGTTACCGTGACGTGTTAGTAGGGTTTCTGAATCTTCAAAGTGTGAATTAACATGTTTTTATATCTATATCTTGTTTTAATTAAATGCACTTACATATATGTATGTGCTGGAGGACCATGACTGCAAGAATGATCTACTCCCAGACAACTCTGAAATTGTATGGGTTTTGCTGCTCAAGCTGGGTCCCTACAAATCTATGGGGCCTGATGGGACTGATCCAAGAATACTCAAAGAGCAGGCTATTACAAACACTGGGCCTTGGGAAAATGACACATCTCTGTTCTCCTTGAGGCTTTTATTGCCCCTGATCCCCACTGCTGTGTGGGGGCCTTCAAATATGTGTGTGAGGAGCTTATCTTCTTCCGAAGGCAGGAAGAGTTTCTCTGAAACACAGTGGAAGAAAAACATTTAACTGTCTCTGGGAAAGGTGCATTTTTTAGGCAGAAGAGACTTACTAAGCAAAGTAGGCCCTAAAACTGCTTGAAATAATCTTTCAGAAAGGGCCTTCGACACTTACAAACATAAATGACTTGAAGGCAGGACTGGATACCAAGGGATACTAAGTAAGTCTGTAGATGACACAAAAATGGGAGAAGCTGTTGATTCCCTCAAAGGCAGGGACACTCTGCAGAGAGACCTTGTCAAATTAGAGGACTGGGCAATCACCAACCATATGAATTTCAGCAAGAGGAAGTGACAGATTCTGTACATGGGATGGGGCAACCCTGGCATACATAAAGACTGGGATCTGACTGGGGAATGAGATGCTGGAAAGAAGTGCCGTGGAAAGGGACCTGGGGTTCCTGGTTGATGGCAAATTGAATATGAGTCAGCAGTGCCCTGGCAGCAAGAAGGGCCAGCCATGTCCTGGGGGGGCATCAAGCAAAGCATCACCAGCCGGTTGAGGGAGGGGATTGTCCCACTCTGCTCTGCACTGGTGGGGCCTCACCTTGAATATTGTGGCAGTTTTGGGCACTGCAATATAAGAAAAATGTTAAGCTCTTAGAGAGTGTCCAAAGGAGGGCAATGAAGATGGTGAAGGGCTTTGAGGGAAAGCTGTGTGAGGAATTGCTGAAGTCACTTGGTGTGTTCAGCCTGGCGAAGAGGAGACTGAGGGGAGACCTCATTGCAGTCTACAACTTCCTTGTGAGGGGAAGAGAAGGGGCAGGCACTGATCTCTACTCTTTGGTCAACAGTGAAAGTCCCTGAGGGACTGGCCTGAATTTATGTAAAGGGAGGTTTAGATTGGATATTAGAAAGAGGTTCTTCCCCAGAACATGTCTGGGGACTGGGACAGGGTCCCTAGAGAAGTGATCACAGCACCAAGACTGACAGAGTTTGAGAAACATTTGAATGATAATCTCAGGCACATGATACTCCTGAACAATACTCTTGGGTATGGTCCTGCCCTTCCAAGTCAGCATATTCTGTGATTCTGTGATACAAGTTTTATCATATTCACTTCGTGAAAGCTGAAGACAGCACTTCAGCCAACATTATTAGCTATATAATATTGAATAAAGATGGAACAATGCTATATGTTTCTTCTTTTTACTTTCATTTTGGGATACTCTTATGCTGCTGTGTTTGGGACCAATATTATCCTTCATTCATGTCCCTTCTCTTATTTATGTACATACCCGAGGATTTTTGGCAATTTGATCTTTCATTTCACAAATTGTTTGTCATTACTTTCATAAAGAGAGACAAGAATTGATTCTGTGCCTGATCAGCTATTTCCTCAATTATAAGAAATGTTTGTGAGGTCCTAAGTGTGGAAAGAATGAACTGCAGTCTAAGCCTTGAGTTGTTTTTTTTTCACATCTCAAGTGTGAGGTAACTGTGGGTAGTGTGTAAAATCAAACAAATTAATATGTACTGTTGCTTCTTTCTCAAGTATTTTCCAGGTATACTGTTGCTTTTGTCAGTTTAGAGTGAGTTTAAGTTGTTTTTAATTGCTCAGTGCTTCTGCTACTGAAAATGCTTTGAAGTGCTTAATTTTAATAATAATTCAACATGTCTGAAGATATACTTTTATATATATGCACACAAAGACATATTTCTCCCTGGGCTGGACAGAAAAATAAAGAAACCCCCCCCCAAACCAAAAGAAAGATATTAGGAAAAAGGGGGTTAAAAATAAGAGTAATGTGAATGAATACATCTGATATGCAGTCACTTTCTTTCTCTCTCCCTGGCTGTATACTAATGAACAATTGCAAAGAATAAGAGCCTGAATTTTAAAATACTCAGCTAAGCTCCTCAACAAGCACAAAATTGCAAATCCATGCAAAAGCTATCTGATGACAAAGATGTTGAACTTTAAAGGCCCAAGAACATGTCCAATACCTATGAAAATTGCCCATTTATAGGAAATGCATTTAAATTTGCTTTGTCCATGCCAAATACAGGGAAATGGTAGTTGAAGCACCATAATTATGTTGAAATGATTCAAGTAGGGTGACAGTCTTTCATGAAGCCTAATCAGTACGTTGGCTGTTATCTATGGGCACAGAATGGTCAGGGGCAATCTACCAAACTGCTACTCCTCAATTATCATCATCTTTGACTTGTTGCCTAAGTACATGCAGTATTTCAGGGTCAGTGCTTATGCAGTTTGAATTCCTGTGTGACTAACCATCCTTGAGGACATTCAAATACAATTTTTATTGTCTTTTCACTTCTTTTTATACAATTTTAGTAGTTAAGTAATACAAAAAAACTTGCCACAGGATGACCTGATCCATCCTTCTCCACTACAGTTTTAGGTTGCTAGATTTTTCAATGTCACAGTTCTCCTTCATTTGTGATTTGCAGCAATAGGTCAACAGAAATACTTAGCTTTTCAGCTATCTTAGAGGCATGTGGTTGTGTTGTTAATTGTATTTTGGTGGCAAATCCAGTTTAGAAAAAACCCCTATTTTAATCAGTGTTGTAAAAATAAAGACCTGAATTATATTGTTAGGCTTTGTAGATGTGTTCTATGCAGTGTAGAGCATTTACTTTTATGGCTTTAATTGATCTTTTCCAACCTCTTCAACACTTTTCTTCTTCCAGCATACTTTTGAAATAATTTCTTATACAATTTCCCTGATAACTTGCTTTTATTTCCACGGGATACATTTTCAATATAATAATCTTATCCCTTTAAAAAGAAAAAATTAATCAAGTAGATATTCTACCCATGCTATCTCTTATTTTCTTAGAGTTTAATGTATAGGTAAAATTATACTGTTATGGTACATCTTCATTTGTATTTTTTCCTCCAGCCTCACATGTCTTTTACTAGCATGAACAATTTAAATCTGCCAGTCTTTCTTATTTCTGTATTTCCACTTCGTAGTATTTGGTTTCACATCCTACACTGTAAATTCTCATTTTATCAGTCAAGTTCTTGACATTTTGGGGCACAAATATTTATGATGCTTCTTTTAGAACACACTAAGTCTCATAATAATACTAGGCACAGTCAGAACACCCTGATTACTTGTTTGATTGATATGAGTACTATTCCTGTTCTAGCATCCTTCTTATATATTGATATGGGATTGACTGTTGCTGTAGTTTTGTGCACTGCCCTATACATTTTAAAAATGCCTATGATTCATTTCAGTCACCTTCTCAGTCTTCTCCTCAGTTCATTTTCTTTACAGTTCTTATCATCTGCACCAGCCTAAAACCCTAAAGAAATACAATGCCAACTGCTCTCAGAGACTACATCCATTAGTTCTGTGTCTCAATAGATATCCATGTAATTTAAATAACACCCGTCTTGAATTTATCTGTTGATTTCATTACCTTGTTCCTTTTATTATCTTCCCTGAAGGATCAAGTGAATGCAACTGGAAACCATCTGAACCATCATTTTGCTCACGTGTTCAGTCGTACTTCATCTGTTGCACTGGGGAACCCTGAAGTGTAATTTGTTGTGGTTTGAAGAAAGATTAGTGGATTTTTTTTCAGTCTTCAGAATCCTTCCCCACCTAAATTCTGTAGTTCATATCTTTGCCTTTGATATGCAACACAGTCTTGTAGTCTCTAGCTCCTCTTTAATAACACGTAGTTTATTTTCCTTAGGAAAGAGCACTGAATCATACAGATTGCTCTTGATTTTGGTATGGTTCTTAAGTCATCTACTCTTCTTCTATCTTCAAACTCTTGTCATATCTCTAAATAAGTTAATGAGATTGTTAAGAAAATTTTTTTTCAGAAACCTAGTATTATCCTAATAAGTTGTAATTAATCAGCTGTGAGAGCTAATTAAGTGTAAGAAAGATCATAAATACTTACTATATTCCACTCAGATTAACCAAAAAACAACTGTTTACAAGATTGCAATAAAGCAAAATATTTTTTCTCAGGAAAAATGAAAGTACCTTTTTTTTATCTCCAGCAATCTTAATCATGAAAAATCAAAATTTTATCTCTGGAACATTGCTGAGGTGATTACCTATCACACATTTAATAGTTGCTTTAATTTTTAACTTGTAAGATACTACAGTTTGCTCTCAGTGTACAGAAATCTAGTACTTATTGATGTACATATTATACTAAATCTGTACTGACAGGTAATGATGTGGGGAAAGGAAAACTTTGGTGTAAATTAGACCTTAGTGTGACCTGGTCTATCTGAAAGCTGAAATTCTCACTTAGTGTGTCTGAGGTTTTCTTCTTCTCCCTTTCACATTCATGTTGTAATTCTTTCATTCACATAGCTACACCTTGGAAATTCTACTCTAGCTACCTTCAATTGTACAGTGGGACTCAACCAAAGTCTCATGGTTTCATTTCAATACTGCATTCAGCTGAGTGACTTCATAGGACTTAGATAGAAGGTTATAAATTACATAAGCAATAGAACTATTTATTTTAATCTTATTTTGCTTTATATATTTGTCTTCAAATGTGCCATGAATTAAGACAATGAGATAGTAAAAGAGATTTCTCCCTCATTATGCAAAAAGCCTGCATTCATTGTTAGAGAATCCAAAATTCTTTATCTGAACTGTCTGAAAGAACTCTGATAAATCCTATAATTTGGATAACAGGGAAGGCAAACTGTGTGAGTGATACAAAGTGCCTCTGTAACTTTGTGTCTGCATGAGAGTCACTGAAAAACTGTTTATGTACGTACCACACACAGTGTCTGTGAATATGGGGGTTTGGACAACAGAGGAATTAATGTCTAATATTTCTTATAGTCATGCGTGGGATGTCTAGAAAAATGAACTCCAATATACTGAAATAACAGCTGAGAAGAATTTTCCATTTCTTTCCTGTATGTTTTTCTCAATATAAGAAAAATTAGCTACAGTAAGGAAAATACCAAAAGAAATTTTTTTTCTGGTTTTGAAAATTGGTCTTATGTATAACTTTATAAATATAATTAATGTGTAGAAATAATTTTTAGGAAGTATACAGTCCATCTTCTTATAGCTCAACAAACCATTGCAGCATTAAAGTTTTATATTACATATACATTTTTCATTAGTAGTATAGTGGCTTTTCAATTCAATATATTAATTGTAGGAAGAGAACAAAAATTTTTAAATGTAAAGACAACACAGTATTTCAAATAATATTCAGGGTACTAAAATATTTAACAAAAACAAATATGCAGTTAAAATCTCAGGTGTATTTTCTTGGATTTAAATGATTTATGTATATAAAACTAATCCTGCTCCACACACAGCAGCTTGATGGTCTTTATCTGTGGGCACAAGAAAGGTGAGAAGCCAATGGAGAAAGAAATGGATGATTAAAAAATACTGTGAAATATTCTTATTAGACTGTTGAGAGTTTCCAAGATTTGGGGTCACAGGAGAAAAAATAAACCTGGAGAAAAGAGGTATGGGGCATGAGCTAGGTCCCTTCCTGAATTTGTTTTGGTTGCTGTACTTTATTGATTTCTTTTATCTCAAAACTTTCTGAACGTGATGGTTTTGAGATATTGAATGCACTAGAGACAGGAAAATAAGTGCCCAGCTTGAAAACTGACTTTTTATTGTGGTACTGTCTCATCTATGCTCAGATCCTTTGTGTACAAAGTGTGATAGAAACAATAAGAAATGGGAAAGTTAACAGGCTGGTCAAATCCACCAGGTTCCACAGGTCTTATGTAGCAGGTGAAAGAAAAAAATATGATTAGTACTTCCTTCTATAATTACAAGGAACATTGAGAATCCATCTTGAGGTTGACTGAAAACATTGTTGTATAACAAGACAGAAAAAAAGATATTTGTTTCTTTCTCTGTCACATGATGTCTAACACTGTTTTGGGTTTTTTTTAATAAATAAAAAACAAACCCAATAAAAGTATTTTATATTTTCCCTAGAGACATATATTAAGAAAGATAGAATGTTAGTTCCATCATTATGAAGGAGCTGATTCTTCTTACATGAGATCAGATTGTGATACTTATGGAACATCTAGGGGATTATCAAAATATAATTAAATTTTAAAAAGTGATATAGATCTATTTGTTGATGGACTATAGTGTCTTTACGTTACCTGCTATAGCACCTTTGCTCTTATAAAGGCACTTCAGTTGTAAAGAGACATGGCTGACAAATCCTTTAAATGTGTTCAAAATTTTGTTATACCTTCTGTAACTGATACTGGACAATACAAAATAACTCTATAACAGAGTACTGCTACCAGGAAATTCTATGTTTATAAAATATTTTCTTTTTTAAATGTAAATGTTATTAATTTTCCTACTGGCACAGCAATTTACTGTGATCTATGTCTGACCTTTCACTGGTAATATAAGCGATGTATTAATCATCCTAACAATATAAATCTTATTCAGTGAAGGCATATATGAACAGCTGTGCCAAGTAACTCATAGTGGCTATTGAAGTTTCAGGCTTTATTCAGTCTAATGTATGTCTAAGGAAATTGGAGTAGAGGAACTGTTTGTAAGCACTTCATCATATTACTTAGCTAAATAACTTTACCTTAAAACATCACAGCTTTGAAATGTCTGAAGAGAGCATGAGATTAGACATAGTGAAGGTTAGGGTGCTCCATCTAATTTTTCCTCCATTGAAACTTTCAACTCCTTTACTAGGGGTCTTTATGGCACCTGATTTGATGCCTGCCAGAGTCCTGAGGGAATTGGCTGATGTAGTTGAAAAGCCACTCTCCATGACATCTGAAAAGTCATGGCAATCAGTGAAGTCTCAGGTGACCAGAAAAAGGAAAAATTTGCACCCATTTTTAAAAAGCGTAGAAAGGAGGACCATTGGAACTACTGACCTGTCAGTTTCTCATGTGTTCCTGGGAAGATCATGGAGCAGATCCTCCTAGAAGCTCTGCTGAGGCAGATGGATGACATGGAGATGATTTGAGACAGCCAGCATGGCTTTGCCAAGGGCAAGTCCTGCCTGGCCAACCAAGTGGGCTTATAAGAAAAATTGAGACAGACATGTTACTAGGGCCTGTGGTGATAGGATACAGAGTAATGGTTTTAAACAGAAAATGAGTCAACTCGGACCAGATGTAAAGAAGAAGTTCTTTACGATGAGGGTGATGAAACACTGGAATGTGTTGCCTGGAGAGCTGGTAGGTGTCCCATCCCTGGAAACATTCAAGATCAGGTTGGACAGGACTTTGAGCAACCTGATATAGTTGAGGATATCCTTGCTCATTTCAGGGCCTTTGGACCAGATGAGTTTTAAAGGTCACTTCCAACTGAAAGTATTCTGTGAATTTTTAATTTTATGATTCTATTGTTACTTTCGTAACAACTCATGTAGCCCAGCTGTGAGTTGCAATCAAATCACAGACACACTGACTCTCTGTACATCTTGCTCATTATATGTCTTACAGATATTCTGACCTACCAACCAAGTTTTGGCCAGATGTTATCTTCATCATGTTTGAATACCTTTTACTCTCTAGACTTTCAATTTCTTAATAATTTGATAAGTTTATCACCATAATTAATGTGTTTGTTCATTTTTGTTTGTGTCAATCACAGGGTTAAAAATGAGCCAGCTTTTAGACAAAGCCAAATAGATTTTTAAGTCTCTGGATCACGTCATCAGTTATAATTATAGGCTGAAGGCATAAGCATGGACTTCCTCTTTCTGTCAGAGTTTATGACAATTAGTTTTATGACAACTTTATCAAAAGGCTCTATTTGGTTATGGAGTCCTGTTGTAGCATTTTTTAAAAAATATATTTCTCTTTTAAAATAGATCTATCATACACAAAAAGATAATGCATGATAGAAATATAAACTCTCTTGTCTTCTGAAAAGATATTTTTAATATCTGCAAGGTTGTTGACTATATAACCTCTCTGGGCAAACTATTTATGTGTTTGATGATGCTCAAATAGGTTAATAACACTTAAATAACTGCATTTAGATAGGGACTTGGCAGGGACCTTTGAGATAATCTAGTTCCAACTCCTCTGCCATGGGCAGTGTTTCTAAAAAATCATCCCAGCTTTAAAATCAAGCTAGGTAAAAACTACTGTATTTAAGTATTGTGGTATTGGTAAGAAACAAAGTGAGTAACATTCTTTACACCACAGTACAAAAACATCAATAAAACATTTGGTTTTTGCAAAATGTAGAGGAGAAAATGTGACGAAAAGCCTCAACTTCTATAGCACGGGTTTTCAATAAGGAAGAATTATTGAGCACGGACTTCGTATCAGTTTAGGATGAAATGAACTATTGTAGTAGATGAATTTAACTTAGTGCTGAATATACACTTAGGTGTCATATTTCCTGCCAAGTATTGGAGGCTATTAGCTAAGAAATAAATGTGTAATGAACCCATTCAATTTCTGACCATATAAACTGGTAGGCCTGTGACTTGGGGATTTTTCTAGCATACATAGCTGTGCCTTACCATCTAAAACTCGGATGTTGAGATGCTTACAGAAAACAATTCACGTGAAGTCTCCCTTCAGTCTCCTTTTCTCCAGGCTGAACAGACCAAGTGACCTCAGCTCCTCATATGACTGAAATGAGGTGAGATGCTGGAAGGAAGTGCCGTGGAAAGGGACCTGGGGTTCCTGGTTGATGGCAAATTGAATATGAGTCAGCAGTGCCCTGGCAGCAAGAAGGGCCAGCCATGTCCTGGGGGGCATCAAGCAAAGCATCACCAGCCGGTTGAGGGAGGGGATTGTCCCACTCTGCTCTGCACTGGTGGGGCCTCACCTTGAATATTGTGGCAGTTTTGGGCACTGCAATATAAGAAAAATGTTAAGCTCTTAGAGAGTGTCCAAAGGAGGGCAATGAAGATGGTGAAGGGCTTAGAGGGAAAGCTGTGTGAGGAATTGCTGAAGTCACTTGGTGTGTTCAGCCTGGCGAAGAGGAGACTGAGGGGAGACCTCATTGCAGTCTACAACTTTCTTGTGAAGGAGAGAGAAGGGGAATACACTTGTTTCTTCTCTGTTGTGACCAGTGACAGGATATTGGATCTGATCACTGTAAAGCTTTTCTGCTGGTTAAGACAGTGTTTTCATCCCCTTATATATATAGCTATTCCTAAACAGTAATGCAAATTTCAATTTTTCATTGTGTGCTTTCACTTCATGTATGTTTTGCTTGGGTTACAAATTTCTGTAATATTTTACAAGCTACTTTTTAGAATTAAGTTGCATAAATTAATTAGATCAAGAAAATGTTGTCATAGGACTACACCAAAGTAATCAACAATTAGTCTAAATGTATGTAAACGCCATGACAGAATTTCAGTAAGAAAACAGAACTAACAAAAATACTCAGAGCAAAATGTTCATAAGCAATACAAAGACTAAGATTTGGGGTTTATTTGACTCAGAATACTTTTCCAGAAAAAATCTCTGTAATGTAATTCAAAGTTGAGACAAGATTGACATAGCCTATTGATAAAATCACAAAGTTAGAGCTTTAAGTAGGGACAATTAAACAAAATTGTCTGTGGATATTCATAAACTAGAAATGTAAACTGACCTTACATCAAAATATTCTTCTATTTTGTAGCAGTAGAAAGGCTTTGCTATTGCAGCCTGATAAAGAATCAAGTTTACCTAAGCTAGATTTTTTTCATAATTCAGATAAAGTAAGTCTTCATACTAAGATAGTTCATTAACTATAGCTATCAAATTAAGCACAGCACCCAGAAATACATTTGCTGACTAAACAATGGTTTACATGCTTTCATCCAGGAAATGTGTTCCAAGCTTTTCTTGTTGCTTGTTTTCCTCTTAAAATATTTAGTCTGCAATAATGCAAGTTTCCTTGACAACTTAGCTGACTTATAATATTCTGATACCTTTTCCAAATGACAAAAAATATCTTTAGCCAGTCTAGGAACTGGCTGAATGAGCTGCAGGTTAAGATTCCAGTGATTCTTAACAAGACAGCTGAGAAGTCTCACATGTTCAAGGAGTTGGATTTTTCTTTCTGACATCTTGCAGTAACATCTACTGAAAAAGAATTACATTACATGGTTTGTCTTGTGAAAAGTAAAACTTCCAGTTCATAAGAAACATAAATATAAAAAAGCATAATGGAAAATAAAATTCATGATGGCTCTTTACATTCAGCTGTAATAAGTTTTATTCAAGGCCTCAGCCTTTCTTTTTGGGGATCTTATATTCTTTTTGAATATGGCTTAACATAGCTGACAAAATAAGCAAAATTACTATGTACATTGGGTTTTGTGCTGTTCAGAGAAAAGTAATCAATACACTATTGAAATATGCAAAAGAATAATGTAATAGGAGAGTGGACATCAGTTTGAAAAATACTAGGACACTTTGTCAAGTACTCTAGGTATAACATGGAGTTGGTTAAAATGTTTATGCTTCCTGTTGTGTAGAATCAGCTTACATGCTACACATTCAGAAAGACAGAAACATGCACCTAGAACTAAGGAATATGGAATTTTCTTAGTCATTTGGCATTTCAGACATGCTGGTAGCTTTCAACCATAAGGGGAAGCTGAGTATATCTTGAATACTTATATAATCTAAATTTACCGTAGTATTGACAAGGCTGCTCATACAGCTTGGAACATACTTGACACAACGTTATAGTAGATACTGTGCTCCAATTTAATTTAAATACTCCAACATATAAAAATGCATGATAATCAAAGTTAGAAAACATAACAGGTAAATAGCCAGAAGGTAGTTTTATCCAATTGAAGGTACACTCTAAAAATGCTGAGAAATTACAAAGCTGTGTAAATATTTTATTTAATGCAAAGATAAATGATAACTTATGAATTATTTTGCATTAAATAGGGTTAATAAAATTTTGTCTGCTGATCGTATTATTCTTACCTTTTGCCCGTCACCATAGTGTCTGGAAATCTGACCACCTTCATGACACAATTTGTTTTGTCAATGATTTAGACATTTAGGTGATCACAATTTTCATTAGAGGTGTGGTCTACTGGGATACATGGAAAAGAGAGTCAGTACATAAAATACCCTTGGTACGTACAAATAAACTGCGTATAAAATGTTTTTCTTTCTTTACTGAGCTCAAAGCCATCAGTAAGGTAGAGGTTTAAAGGCATAGCTGCCACCTGCCTGCTACCCTCACATCTAATAAAATCACTCTCTGCCAAAAATCACATCAGACTGACCTATAATCACCCCCTCTCTAACACTAAATATTTATAACTCACAGAATACTCATCAGTATTAATCTCCTAAAGAATAAACGATACTTTACTGTGCCTTTTTTTCTGATTAAGATGGTAGGTTTTCAGTTACCTTCAGGCCTGCTAAATATTCTAGATTGCAGAATCACAGAATATCCTGAGTTGGAACAGACCCACAAGGATCATCAAATCCAACTCTCAGCCCTGCACAGGACCACCCCCAAGAGTCACACCATGTGCCCAAGAGTATTGTTCAAATGATTCTTAAACTCTGTCAAGCTTGGTGCCGTGACTACTTCCCTGTGGAGACTGCTCCAGTGCCCAAACACTCTCTGATTACAAATTAGAAGAAAGAATGGAAAAGGAGTAGCTTACATATAATCTTCTTCTAAAGAGAGGAAAATCACCCTCCCTCCCCAAAAATTTACTTAGAAACAGCTGAGTAAAAAGAAGAAATCTGTGTTCGATACCTAAATGTACATCTGTTAGGTGGCAGCTCAACTTTCTTGCAGTTTTCAAGTGACCTGACAGCATCGATGTTAACATGAACATTTCTTACTACTTGCTTCTTTTTGACACTATTATGGGACTGCTTGAAGATTTTTTTTATTTTAAATACCTAGATACTTGTTCCTATGATTTCTCTTGTGTTTACTATGAGTGTGAAGAACTTCAGCTGCCTCAATAAGCTTTTCATGACTCTCATCAACCACTAAAGATGAAAGAAAAAGAAAAACACATAGGAATGATTTCTAAATTCCATAATACTGTCAACTTTTCAATATCTCCACTGGAATGAATGCCATACATACTACTGTTTTGAAGTAGTTTCTTACTAAATGTGAGACAACATTCATCATACACATAAAGGAACTACATGATTATCTGGAGATTTTATAGGTGAAGATTTTTTTTAAGGGAAAAAGGACTTAAGAACATAGAGTACAATCTCTGACTCACTGATTTTTTCAAAGTAAAGGTACCTTGGCAATCTGAATGCAAGCAACATTTATACCAGTTGAGTAAAAAACCAAAACCAAAAGTGACTTTTGGTAGTATCTATATGCTTTACATTCCCACAGAAAACAGAATTTAATATGAAGACATGGCTATGTCTTTTGAAAATAAAATATTCCAAATGCAACTGCTTTTCCAAATATTTTGAGTAAAATATAATTTGAGTAAAATGGTTCTAGTTCTGCATCACAAAATCACTATGTTACTTATATGCCTTAAAAAAAATTTCACAAATTTTAACATTCATTTATTTTTTAAAAAAATTTGTTTTATATCTTAATATATTCATTTTGTCAGATTAACATTTTGTAAACTTATTCAACTTCACTCTTCTCAAAAATTAGTTGCAAATCTTTAAAACACTCCCAGCTAGTACTTTCAATTGCTTCTTTGAGTGCACAGCTTCTACCAGGAACGTGTATTTATCTTCACAATGTAGATGTCAGAGAAGAAACCATGAACATCTCATTTAAGTAATAGAAGACTGGCACACAGAGAAGTTCTTCAAAGAGAACTGAACTTTTGTATCATATGGCAGTGTCATGACTTAGGAAACATGCTTCACATTCTTGTTAAAAACAACCAGCAAAACAGCTTGCTCTCTATTGACTAGATAATTCATACTGATATTGTGGAGTTTAGTAATCTGGTTTGACTTGAAGATTTTACTGTAAAGTACACATATATAGTTGTATACTAAAGTCTTCAGTTTTGACCTTTGTTTATTCTTTGTTGTCACACACACATTTATGCAGTAAATAAAAGTATTGGGGTTTTGCACTGAATTTTTGGGTAGGCAGTTCTTGTTTTTTTTTCTTCAGTCACTTAATACTCATGTATAAATTTTAATACAAATTTCATTGTGTATGCATGTGGATAATGCTTTTAGCTTAAATGAAAAATTCATGTATATATGTCATGTCCCAGTATATTTAATTACGTGTAAATTGCAAGGTTGTGGTAGTGAGTGGCTGCAGGGATGCCTTCTGTGGGAGGAGGTCAGGGACTACCCTGTGCCAGATACGCTTGAGCCCAACATCCAAATGTGTAGTGTCTGTGAAAACGTGAAGGATCAGAGGAACAAGGAAGGATGGAATGAAAGAATGAAGGAACAACAAAGTCACAGGTGTATGAGGTGCTCCACGAAGGATAAGGTATATCCCCAAGGGGGTTGATTGCAGCCTATGGATAAGTCCATGCCAGAGGAGGTACACTCCTGAAGATACATGGGACAGCCTGTGTTGGACACATGCTGAAGTCTAAGAAATGAAAGGGGAGAAAAATGAGGAAGATACAAACTGCTGTATCCTGATCTTGACCACCTGTTCCAGCCACTGTGTCACTGAAGAGACTGAACATGACCTGTGCTGATAACAAGTCAGTGACTGGAGTAAAGCTGAGCCCAGAAAGCAGGGATGAGAGATGTCTGGCACTAAGTGTTTAAATGTTTGTCTTTGTTTCCCAGTGACTTGAATCAGTAAGTAAATGCTTATTGCAAATAAATCAACTTAAATTCCTCAGATCGAGTCTGGTTTTACTGCAACAGTATCTGGTGAGGAATTTCTCTGGGTTTAATTCAAATCACAAGTTTTCTTACTCCTATTTTTCCTTATTTTTTCCCCATCCTGCTGAGGGAGACAAGGAGTAATAAAGCAACTGTGCAGATGCTCAGTTGCAAGCTGAGGTTGACTTGCCACCTATATAGAAGCAAAGACCATTCATAAACAGTAGCAAAGAATTACAATATCTTTTTTTCTTTTTCTTAAAAAAAAAAAAAAAAAACCCAAACCATTTTTTTAATTTTTTTTCATTTTTTTTCAAGGAAGGCAGTCCTTGATTAATATTGTTCCTGTATGAATGGAACATTTTTTTAAGTGTACCTTTCAAAACCAGAAAAAGCAGAATAATTTTCTGCATTTTTCCATATACCTGGCACACTGCCTTGGCATTATTAAAATATTAGAACTAAAAATATATTTAAATATATAACACTTGTTTGCTAAAGGTAAAAATGTATTAAGGTAAGACCACCCAGAATTATTCCCCCCATTCTCCATACTTTTCATCGTCTCCTTCTTCATCTCTAATGGCACTTGAAATCAGCTCGCCATTCATCACATCTTTTTTCTTTTCCATAAGCTTCCTAATTGTTGAGGATGGACAGCAGAGTAAATATATAACAGACGAATGAAGATCATAAAATCTTTTTTTCTTCCAATGGTCTGTATAGCATCATTTTTGCTGATACCTTGCAATATCTGACCTTTTAATCTGACAGGATGTTCGCCACCAAAGCTTTATTAAGTCAGTTACTTCATGTCAGAAAAATGGAAGCCAGGCATTCAAGACTGAGTTGCATTTGTTTCTGAATCAAACTGTCATGTTTGTTCTGTTGATGTCTCTTATCAAGTCTGGACAAGCAGTTATTTTGTAGGCTAGTTCACATAACCTTGACTGTTTCAGAAAGTCCAGTTTCAGTGGCTTTATGCAACTAGAGTTCATGTATACAAGTGAGTTATACAGAATCTTGGCAACTAGAACTTGTAATAAACAATTACTTTACAATTCATACAATCATTTTAACTTTGCAAAATGCTTCATGTATCCATCTATTTCCTCTGATTTATTATAATCCCTCTTTAGCTCAATTAACATTTATGGGGAATCCTTAATGGTGTAAAAACCAGGACTAAGATATGAATACCTTATGATTCAGTGGAAACTATGTTAAGATTTCAAGCTGGACATTTAGTCCAGAAATTTAATAAGTGGACAACCCTCTTCTCTTCCAAATCAATTCAAAACAAATAAAATTGTGCATTAACATCCCTTTGCCAGTGAAATGAATATATAGGGTGAAGACCAAGGAACTCACTGCATCATTACAAAAAGAAAAACTTAGATCACTCATACTGATACAATGTGCCAAACTGCAAAACATTTCTAAGTAGCAAAAATATCATGTAGTCTTATATATTTGTATAATTCAACTCGGTACCAATAATCCTAATTTACTACTAACACGTCTTCTCTACCTCAAATCTATTCTACCAATCATCAAATGCCAGCTCTGCTGCAGTGCAAGGAGCAAGAAGAAGATGAAGAACTCAGGGCAACACCCAAAATCCTCCATCTTGTCTTCTTTTATATCTATACTACAGAACCTATAAGCTTCACTTCTATAACTAATTAAACCATAATCCAAATTATTTTTCTGCTGCTCTTGCTTCCATCAGTTTTGGAAGCCCTTCCCAGGGACACAGATCAAAAACTGTATCCTCCTGGGCGATCTGAGGTGTAAACTCCTCATCCTGGACTCCAACATTAACCAACTGAATAAATAGTCAAAATCAATCCAGAATTCAATTTTTTTCAGAGAAATGCACTAGATTAGAGATGAGGAACCAGTGTCTGAACAATTTTATAGTTTTAAAAGCAAAAGTATTAATTGCATTTTTCTTTAAACTTTTATTATTCCAGATTTTAACATCCTTTTAAAAACCAAACCACTTTTTTTTTATTTTTTTTCAAGGAAGGCAGTCCTTGATTAATATTGTTCCTGTATGAATGGAACATTTTTTTAAGTGTACCTTTCAAAACCAGAAAAAGCAGAATAATTTTCTGCATTTTTCCATATACCTGGCACACTGCCTTGGCATTATTAAAATATTAGAACTAAAAATATATTTAAATATATAACACTTGTTTGCTAAAGGTAAAAATGTATTAAGGTAAGACCACCCAGAATTATTCCCCCCATTCCCCATACTTTTCATCATCTCCTTCTTCATCTCTAATGGCAC
>WEIV01018694.1:3844-17893 GCA_013390005.1 Calyptomena viridis | reverse complement strand
CATGCTCATTACTTTAACTTTCAGATTTAATTCACTTTTGGACACTAAAAGAGTTATTCTTACTTCCGATATTAAGCAGTCCTTATTTCCAGAACCTTCATCTTGAAAAAAGTCTATTCTTAATTTTCTGTGGAGGACATAAGTTCTTTGAATAAATCATGGTGATAGGAGAGAGAAGACAGAGTAGTAGCCTTGCAGCTGTCTTTTTTTGGTATCAGCAAAATATATTTTCTATTAAGTTTCAACTACTTTACAGATTTTTTTTCCCTTTTCTTTTTTTCAGTTTGTAAAACAAGAACTGCAAGCTTCCCCTCAAAACCTCCAACAGAGATCAGTAAGAAGTAGAGTCAGAATATTTTAGAGACAGATGCTCTTGCAAACTTCAGCATGTCAGCTAAGCCTTAGTTGGATACAGTTTTAAAATCTCCTGGAACATGAAACTGTCCTTTCTCTAAATACACCACCTTCCAAGTGCGCTGGGGAGATGCGAGGGTATTAAAAAGATACAGGAGGTGGAAGGTGGGGAAAAGAAGAAGGGAGTGGGTGGTAGCCCTCTGAGCTGGCAGACTCTACTGGAAAAAGACCAGCATGCCATCTGCCAACATATCAGGCCAGCAGTAACTGCTTAGATAGGGACCTACAGTTTGCAGCTATAGTAAGAGAATCAGACAAATATATTTACATGATCTGGTTGGCAATTAGTGGGTCTGTACAAGATTTTCTTACAAAGTGCTGAACACATTACTGCATGGAAGTCATCCAATTTCTAGCTTCTGCAAAAGTTACTTTCTCTGTTTTGTCAAGGAAGTGGGTTACAGTTCCTTGTATTACCAAATTATCTGGATTACAAAAAAACTCTATGAAAAGCAACAAAGCAAAACTTCTAGTTTCTGCGTTCAGCCCTTTGTAAAGCAGAAGACTAGTTCCCTAAATCTCCTGTTCATTCAGTGGCCAGGCATAAGTACCTTTGGAAGGCTGAACTTGAAAAGAGAAATAAATGTATATGTGCTGAGAAATATATTCTTACCTGAGACAATAAGCTATTAAAAAAAAAAACAAAAGAAAAACCCAACCAAAAAACCCAACAAAACTGCCAAATGCAAATTATCAAAGGTTTAACCTATGTCAAGTTTTGCAGTTATTTATTAATATTAAACACTAGCTCAATAGAGTTGTATTAATGAATTTATAACCATTTATCATATAGCACATCAATGTATATCACTAAGTAAACTATCATGCTATCTAAAAGCAGCCTCCAATACTAGATCCCTGATCATTCACCTTGCTATATTCCCATGTGGGTCTGTTCTAGACAGTTTCAACAATGTCTCTACAAGCAAATCTGCCACCGGAGGCTGTAGGTATAGCTGTTGTTGACTTGAACCATGAATAACACTTAAAAAAATGTATAAGGAAAAGAAAGAGAAAGAAAGGATAACAGTAGAAAGACACCACCACCTGTGGATCCAGTGACAAGGCTTGATTGTTGCAATTTCAATGTCCATTGGTGGAAGTGATGGTCACATTCTTGATCTGTCAGAGGTGAAGGAAGCCCCCGAGCAAAGTCCAGGGGGTTAATATACATTCAGGTTTATGTACGAACACCCAGGTATCTCCCCTGGCAGGGCAAGTTTTACACACTGTTTCAACACTATGTATCTCTTGTAACACTGTGGATCATGTGCAGTCCTCTGGTGGACAGCCCCAAAAATGAGTTTGTGGGCACTTCAAGGGTGTTTGATGGTTTGTGACACCTTCTAGAAATGAGAGCTGCCTCTCATGTCAGCGCAGATGAGCCAGTTACGCCCCATCAAAAGGGATAAATAATGTGACTGTCCCAATATCTTCCCCAGGAAGGGGAGTAATTTTACAACTAAGTCAGTTGTGTAAGGGAGGACACTGGCATGATAAAAGCATTATCCTGCCTCCACAGGGTCTGCTTCTTACAGGCTTTCTCCCTTATTTGGCTTAAAACCCAGAGCCTCCAGTGGTGTGTGCTTATGCCCTCTGTCTTATGCAGATCAGAGGGTTTGCCATCACACACCCAAAACCTCTTCTCCTCCCCCTCAGCCAGGGGGTAGAAACCTGACCCCAGCACAGCACCCTGCCATGTCCTCAAATGGTCTATTTTTTTGAGTCATTAACCATTAACAGTATAGTATCTCACAACCCTGACAATAGCTTCAAAACTAAAGCTGATTTATCTTTGAAACTTGAACCAAACATGACTCCAAGAATCAGTCAGTGAGAAAAAAAGTATTTAGACACAAAGTAAGACATGGATTTGACTTGCAGACATGAATGTAAGCTACATTTGGCTAACAACAGAAAACAACACACCTGATGACATTTACCAACATGAAAGAACAAGAGACATTCAACAAATTGCCATTCAGTGACACAGACCCTTGCAGAGGCAGTGGAAGCAGAGGNTGTCCATTGGTGGAAGTGATGGTCACATTCTTGATCTGTCAGAGGTGAAGGAAGCCCCCGAGCAAAGTCCAGGGGGTTAATATACATTCAGGTTTATGTATGAACACCCAGGTATCTCCCCTGGCAGGGCAAGTTTTACACACTGTTTCAACACTATGTATCTCTTGTAACACTGTGGATCATGTGCAGTCCTCTGGTGGACAGCCCCAAAAATGAGTTTGTGGGCACTTCAAGGGTGTTTGATGGTTTGTGACACCTTCTAGAAATGAGAGCTGCCTCTCATGTCAGCGCAGATGAGCCAGTTACGCCCCATCAAAAGGGATAAATAATGTGACTGTCCCAATATCTTCCCCAGGAAGGGGAGTAATTTTACAACTAAGTCAGTTGTGTAAGGGAGGACACTGGCATGATAAAAGCATTACCCTGCCTCCACAGGGTCTGCTTCTTACAGGCTTTCTCCCTTATTTGGCTTAAAACCCAGAGCCTCCAGTGGTGTGTGCTTATGCCCTCTGTCTTATGCAGATCAGAGGGTTTGCCATCACACACCCAAAACCTCTTCTCCTCCCCCTCAGCCAGGGGGTAGAAACCTGACCCCAGCACAGCACCCTGCCATGTCCTCAAATGGCCTATTTTTTTGAGTCATTAACCATTAACAGTATAGTATCTCACAACCCTGACAATAGCTTCAAAACTAAAGCTGATTTATCTTTGAAACTTGAACCAAACATGACTCCAAGAATCAGTCAGTGAGAAAAAAAGTATTTAGACACAAAGTAAGACATGGATTTGACTTGCAGACATGAATGTAAGCTACATTTGGCTAACAACAGAAAACAACACACCTGATGACATTTACCAACATGAAAGAACAAGAGACATTCAACAAATTGCCATTCAGTGACACAGACCCTTGCATAGGCAGTGGAAGCAGAGGCTGAGAACTACCAACCTGTCAGCCTGACCTTTGTACTTGGGAAAATCACGAAATAGATCCAACTAAAAGCTATGTTTAGGCATATGGAGTACAGGGAGGTGATTCAAGACAGCCTAACAGACCCAGTCTTCTGTGATGAAGTTACTACATCAGTGGACAAGGGAAGCTATGGATATCTCCCTGGACTTCTATAAAGCCTTTGACATGGTCCCCCACATCATCTTGCTCTGTAAATTGAAGAGACGTGGATTCAACAGGTCTATGGGACTATTGCCTTCACAACTCACCATCACAGGTGATGGAGTTCTGCTTTCCTGGAAATGGCTAAATACCCACCTGCCCATTGGAAGTGGTGAATGAATTCCTTGTATTGTTTTGCTTGCATACACAACTTTTGCTTTATCTACTAAACACTCTGTCTCAACCCACAAGTTTTCTTACTTTTACTCCTCTGATATCCTCCCCTATCCCACCACAGGGAAAGTGAGCAAGTAAGTGGGTGGGGCTTAGTTGCCAGATGGGGTTAATGTACGGTAAGTAGACAAAGGCAGTAAAGAGGAAGCCCTTCTTAGTTTCCAAAATGCAGTGGGTGAGCAATTAGCTCCATGGAAGACTACATGTGAAATGACAAGCAATTTCCTTCCATGCTCAGAAAACCTCTAATTTCAAAGCAGTTCCTTTAATTGTTTTTGTTTTAAGGTCATATAACAGACCAAGTGAATTGAAAAGCTGTCCTTGAATCTTGCTCTTTATCCACATCTTGTGCTAAACCCCAAAAAACTGGATTAAACATCAGATTAAGCACAATTGAAATGGGATCTAAGGATGAAGTAATGTCTGAGTCCCAGAATCCATTTATTTGACGTGGCAGAGGTGGCCAAAAACAAACAAAAAGGGCAGTAAGAGCATTGTATTTTGTGAGACCTAAATAGAGGTCAGCTCATTTAATCTAAGCTTCCAGAAGTATCTGATGTTGATTATTTAGTTCTTTACCTACCTGTACCTTAAGGGGTTAAATATAATGTATTTTTTTGCTTTGACACCCTCTATGTAGCTCATATAATTTTTACAGATTTTGTTCTTTAAGACAGAGCAGGTTGATAGATCTGTTGGAAATTCATTTTGCACAAAAATTTAAGAGTTTAAGTCTTGCACATGAAAACTTGCACGAAAATTGGCCATTAATTCTTTTCACTCAAAATTACAGATTTGGACCCAGAAGTTTTACTCTCCTAAGTCATCTTCGTTCATATAGCTACAAAAAATCTATACTTACAAATCATGAGAAAAAAAGAAGAGACTTCTGAGAAGTACTTTCCACTCTATGGAAACTCATGCATAAGCGTGAAAACCTAATTTGATTATTTTTTAATCTTAAAGTGGAGTTAAAAATTAAATAAAAATCAATCTTAGTGCTGTACTGCAGAATGAGATTTGACCTTACAATTCATCTGTACCTACTGTGCTTATGAATTACAACTGTCCATCTTTCTCCATCTTGACATTTTACAAAATCATGGTAAAGCTTTCACGGATTTCATGCTAGCATTCTGGGGTTCAATAACTGTTTCAGCTAGCTTAGGCAGCAGTCCGTCTTTTGACATACCCTGCTGGTGTTTGTAAACCTAACATCATTAATGCTTGCAATGCATCTTATGTGGGGTGCTGAGCTGTATTTTGATTTCACAATAAACTAATTTATATTTTCCCCACAGAAGAAAAGACAACAGAATTTTTGTGAATTACACAGCATGACCTGTATAAATGGCACAAGGAAGAAGCTGGTACCAAGGGAAAGAATCATGAAGTATTACATATTAAAAATTATTTGCAGAATTGCAAGCTGTGCACCCTAAGACACATTACACAAGATGTGAAAAATTGCCATTGACTTCGCCGAAGTTGCACATAATCTGCAGGTAGTGATTTCAGGCCTTCTGAATATTACAGTATTGGGATAAAGATTTCAGGCAGGATCACGCCTTTTGTAATTGGCAATCAGTTCTAAGTCTCAATCCAATCACTACAACAGAAGTGTAAAAAATCATTAGAATGATTAGTTATTTATTTCAACTTGTGAAATTTATGTCTAGTTCAACCAATTCGGGTGTTGCCCCCGTGCATCCACACTACAGATTATTAAATATATAAACTTTACCTGAAAAGCCTTAGGTACTTACAGACTTTCATCACCAATTGCACAAACTAATTGGTTTTGTTTTGCCTTTGAATTGCCTTCTGCATCTTAGATGTTAACCTGTTTAAATGCCAGTTTGTGTCTGGGAATCTACTCTCTCACTGTTTTTTTCAGGTGTACTTCCAACCTTAGACAAAAGACAAATTCTTCTTCCAAATACTTATTACTTTGATAAATATAAACAATTTTCTGCTTACATGAATTCTATTATAAGAAAAAAACATTTAAGGCAATAACATGGTGATTAAAAAAAGAGAAACTATCCTGGCTACCTGAAGAAGACCCCCCCATAAGAAATTTAGGGAAGAAATCCCATGGGTCAATTTGCAATTTGTTATGTTCACAAAAAAAGAATGAAACAAACCCCAACTCCAAAACTCAAAGAAATACTTCTTGTTGATACTGTACTTTACTTCAGTTAACTTCTTTGACAACAATATGGAAAAGACATGGCAAACTGTAATCAAAGATAATGATGAATAATTTCAATATTAATATAATTAACTTAACCTCTTAAGGTTTCCTTGTTTAGCCTTGGCATGCTTTTTTGAAACAATGGGTCACTAGCAGTTTATAGGTCACCATTTGAAAACTATCCTATGGCCTTATGTTCTGAAATTAATATTGAGGTAGTATTTAAAGTACAGTAAAAGATACAGAAAGGTGATCTAATTTACTGCTCCTGATTTTCTATTAAACTCCAACCTTACAGTGAATAATAGCATGTAAAAGCAATCTTCATTTGCTTAATGAGTGTCTAGCAAAAAGAGAAGTTTAGGTAAAAATGTATAAGCTTTCAGTTACTAAGTTTCCATTTCACACTGGAAATATTCTAAATATGCTAGAAGGGCTTAAGTAGTTTCACTCTATAGACAGAACTTGATCCACTAAACTCAAAACTAATTCTGTATTAACTTTAATCACAGTAAGATCAAACACCTACTCTTCTTTCAGACCTTCTTCCAGCAGGACAGATTCAGCCAACTGGAATAAAATAAAAGCATGACATAAGAGGTTCCCCCAAAGAGCCTTCAGTGTTAGCCATACCTGCAATGGAACAGCATTATCAAAAGCTGTTTGCTTTTTGCATTTTCCTAACCCATGGTTGCAATGAGGATTGTGCAGCGCCTTTGCCAGTAGTGAAGTGCATTGTGCAGTAGTGAAGTACTGTGCAGCACATTCATGCAAGTATGAAGGACCTTTGCTACAAGCAAAGCGATGGGTACCCATCTCTCCAATCTTCTCTCTGCATCATGGTCACTGGTTTTCAGTACCACGGATCTCTGGAGGTTGAATCTACATGGTAAAATGGATATGGGCAATGTAAGGCTCACAGAAAATCTCTGTTCTATTATCAGGTCTATTGGAGACTTCCCGAGACACTTCACTTACCTTACTTCTAAACCAGCACTCTGTATGTAGATAACATCATAGCTGAGAACTCTCTTTATTTGGTTTTGTTAAGGAAACTTCCCAGTGTGACCATTCAGGAGCACTCTGTCAGTCACACTCCCACCACCAGAGACTGTCACTGCTGGGACCGAGGCCCCTTCACAGTGGGTGGCTCCAGTGACCCGACGGGTGCCCCCCTTGACTCCCCACACACCCCACCCACAGAGTCAGACCAGGTTTCACTACCGGTTTGGCCCCAGGTTTCCCACAGCAGTCAGAAATGTCTCATTCCACAAAGCCATTTATTCACGCTGCAGTAACACAGAAATAGCCCAAGCTGGTGCCTCAGAGAAGGTACCCTGCACAAAAGACACCCCTCACAGTGCAAGTGCAGGAACCCCTGGAGTCCTTGGCTCCTGCTGTGTCCAGTATCCCAGCTGGAGCCACAGGTCCCCGAGCCCTTTGTTATGCAAAGAAAGGATCGGCAGTTCAGGCCCTCTTGCCTTGGCTCCCACCAAGAGCTCAACCTACATCTGGCACTGCAGTTGCACACTGAACTACCTGCACCAAAAGTATTACCCAACAGTTTTTGTGTTTTATATGTTTATATATATTTTACACATATGTTTCTATGTATATTTATATGTTTAAATCCATACTAAGACGGGAGAGGGAAATTTATAACATGCTACTATATCTGTCTTAATTTCATTACTATCATTCAGTTTAACTGCCATAGTAATTCATCAAGAACACTTTAAATATTTTAAAACACAAAAAAGATAAAGAAATTTTGTGGAAAACATGAACTGACCCACATTAATTTTGTATGCAGTGAGTATGAATAATACATTTTTGTATGTGTCCTTTTGTGTTGCATAAATTCATCTCTGGCCTTTTACTTTCCACCAACGATATGATTTAATCAACACCCTGGTTTAAATCAGCATCAGTGAAGGGCATCAGAAGAACAGGCACAGCAGCTAGAAGCTTGTCAGAAATTGTTAAATACCTATTTTTGCTGTATATTTTTTCATTTGATATTTCTGTCTTTTTAAAATTACAATATAAGGTAACAACCAACACTCTGTTAAGCATGCTAATTCTCCCCTCCCAGTATCGAATCTTGGTAGAACAATGTTATGGGATATGGCAAAAGATTGGAGAATGAGGAATAAGTGAAACAGAAGAAACTAAGCCTGGATGTCAGTTTGGCATGTGATCAAAGCAGTCGACTTCAAACCACTGCAGCTGCCTAAACTTTGGTTAACTTCTCATCGATTTCCCCAAATAGGATTTCAGCTAAAGCACCAAATTAAAAACTGAGGCTGAGGGGCAGTTCTATAAATTGAAAAGTGTACAAATGAATTGCTAGCCAATATACTCAGGAGCTTTCATCTTTGTGAAGCCTCTGCTTCTGAACCTAACAGAAGGTGGTAGAGGTCAGGCTGGGTTTTGGGAAGAGGAGAAACAGAAAGAGTATGGAGCAAAATGTAATGATTTCTTTTACCCATTGTTAAGGAAGTATTTAGTTACGGAGTTATTAATGGATGTACTGCTTCTGACAACAGAGGGGTATGATGAAAAAAGAAAAGCAGAGTGAAGATCATTTGAAGAAGAAAACAAACAAAAAGAAACAAACAAAAATGCAGACATAAAAAAGAATAAAACCCCCACTTCAAGCCAAAATCAACACCCCACTCTTGTAATAAATCCCTGTGATCTGCAGTACATTGTAATGCTGAAGAACATGCAGTAACAGCCGTTTCACTCTGTGCTACTTCCTGATTGCCACATTCATGTACCCAAGTGTATACACCCAATCTTCTAAAGGAAGGTCCAGATTGTGAGGGTTTACAGTGCTGCAATATATAAGAAATATGACAGCTTGAAACAGCACTGTATTAAACCTAGAAAATTGATTTCAAAGACTTAGCACTGTTGAAACATTTCAGAATAAAATACTTCCCATTTCTTTCCTACAAAAATCAGTGACTGCTTATCCACTTTATTCCTATCCATGAAGCCTCACTAATCCTAAACCAGAAACAATCTGATACATATTGTATGCAAAAAAATTGAAACCTTTTTCTTACTCATATTTTTGATACTCAGAGGCTACTAAAGTCACTACAAATATTTTATCCCACTCTACTGAAATCAGAGGAATCATTACTAAAGACCTTAAAAAAGTTTTTCTTCTTTGTGATGTCTGTGTATCTCACCCTGATGAAGGGAATAGTAACAAAGCTTTTACCTAGAATGGACTAAATTTCTACTGCTGAGAAGAATCACTGGCACATACTTGCCCAACTTCCAGTTCAGTCGCATAGAATAGTAAAATCTAGAAGCATTATGAAGATCAATGACAAATGTCTGTTGACTTTAATGAGGATAAATGTATCCTTATCTATGCTTCTTCAGTCCTTGACAAAGAAGATGCTGAATTACGTTTTATGTATCACTTCTGTTTATCCCCACAAGACACTTGCTACTCTATACTGACATTTCATGTCCATATTAATTTCTGCATTTGAAACCTTATCAAATTCTGCCCTCAGTGACAACCATGTGGGCTCTTTTTTACAGGTCTTGCTGAGGATATAATCTGATATCATATGGCACAAAAAAAGATGGATAGAAAATACAGGCATCCATACACAACTTCAACATCTCTGAGCAGAGTTTTCCCAAGTTTCTTTAGGAAATTTTCTGGATATGATTTGGAAAAAAAGACAACAAAAAACTCAAACAACACAAAAGAAGACCAAATAAAACAAAAAACATACTGAACTTGAAGGCTGTGTTACAGCTCAGACACCCAAAGTTAGGTATTCACAATATAGATATTTAAGCTCCAGTTTCAGGCAGTGAAGTACTAAGGCTTCAATCTGTTGTCTAAACATAGGGTGTACTAACATTTAAGATGCTATAAAGCATCCTGCATGTTCTCTAATACAGGTAATACTGAGAAGCATTTGAGACAGAATACTTAAGAAACAACATCTCAGATAAACAACAACAGACAAAAAAATATTTTTGTGACAAACAAACTTCAAAGAGAATGCACATCCCCACCCCAAGAAGATTAAAATTGGTATTATCATGAATCACACTAGTAGTCTAGTTTTATTCTACTTCACATTTGATTTAACACTATATAATAAAACCTTTAAATTATGGAACATAATGTTCTTTTTAATTCTCTCCTTCTCCAAGAAAAAGTACAACTGAAAGCATCTCCTTCAGCATTGAAAGTAAATTTATTTTACTAGGCATAGGACAGGTAAACAAAACTTTGGAAGAACTGTTCTCATGAATACTTCCTTGTCTCTCCCACCTACAATGGTAACTATAGTTTTAAGAAAACAAAATAGCATAAAAGTGATACAAAAACAGGAATGTCCAAGAGACTTCTCATATATATATACTATCAAAAAAATTCCCCCTTAGATAACATTTGTAGCACACCCCTTATCAGAAAAGATTGTCATCTTTGTAACATGACATAATAGAGATATCTTTAGAATATTCAAATACATGAAAATTATCTTTTCCTTTTCCCCCAAGGAAAACAGCCTTTAAAGAAATAAATCTGTGGGAGTATGCAAAAAAATCTTTTTTAATAGCACAATTCAGTACTACATTTCAAATGTGTTTAGAATACTATATGTTGATGATTTTTAAAATTTAGTTCATATACGATTAGAGTTTTGGAAGCAAAGAACATGAATGTTGTATCTCTAACTCCTGTGTTTTGAATTCCTATACAGGACCAGCCTTTCCAAAACATTTCAACACCTTCTTTACAAAGAATAAATCATCACCATCAAACTGGTCAGCCATATGTATGACTGTTTTCTGTTTCTCATTTCAAAGAAGTTCAAAAAAACCAAAACCACATTGCACCATTTGAAAAATCGGACTGGAAGATAAGAGTGCCAGTAAAGCAAAGAGTGCCAGTAAAGCATGTAGGAGATAAAAAGGTGAAGGCAATATGACAAATAAAAAAGTTAATTATTCAGTACTTTAAGAAGTTTCTTACATTCTCCTCTTTCTCCTGCTGTGTAAGAATGCAGAACAATATACACAAAGTGTCTGTTCTCTTTATGAACTTGCATAGAGTATTTATGCACTAAATATGTGCACAGATATTTTGTGTGCACATGTTAAACTTATATATCAAAATATTTCTATGTCATGGTATATTTAATAAAGTGTGGCAAGACTCAGCCTTGCAGAGAAGCTTGCAAAGAAGCTTGCTAAGCTGGTGAAAAGAGTTTTAAACATCTGGAGATGGACAAATGATCTGAGACTCAGAGGAGGGACAAGAGAAAGCAAAAACGTGTCAGGCAGAAGTATGTCAGGCACATAACATACAAGGATCATGCTCTGTGAACACAGTGCAGCTTGGAGACTCATCTCAAGAGCCTCTACATAAACACATGCAGAGTTCAAAATGAATCACAGGGAGCCCATATAAGCTCCACAGGAGAAGCGAGAAGGAGAGGTTGCACTATACGGACAAGGGCAATTTGAATTCATGGAGATTTGCACTGCTGCTGGTTACTAACGTACCCAAAGTTGATGAGGGTGGGTGTGGTGATGTGTCTGATAAAGACTGATTGATCAAGAAGAGGAAATGAAGCCTCTTTTAGAAAACTGGGGGAAGCAACATAATCACAAGAGTGGTTCTCAGAGAAGAAACAAAACCCGCCAGCATTCTCTGAAAAGGCAAAATGGTGGAGGTCTAAAATTTCAAGAGACTTCTGGCCAGCATCAAGAATTAAGTTTTTTTGATACAGATGTACAGATGGATGACAAGCTGACCAGAAGACACACAGTTGGACTTATTACTCAAAAAATCAAAACAAAACCAAAAGAAAACAAACAATAAAAAACTTAGACTTTACAAAAGTATATTTAAATTTGTTCAGGGATCTGCTTGTTGGGGGCTAATAGGACTGCCCTAGAGAGTAAAGACACTCAGGAGAACTGACTGATGATCAGTGGCAACTTCGTCAAAGCACAGGAGAAATCCAGTATGATGCCCATGAAATCAAACAAGCATAGCATAAGGTCAGTATGGATAACGGAAATTCTGACTGTGCTCAGCTGAATTACAAAAGCCAATATTACCCTGGAGTTGATACTAGAGAAGGCTGTGAAGCAAAAAAAGAAAGGCATGTTACCAGCAAAAGGAAGACAAAGGAAAATGTGGGGCTATCCTTCAAACCTAGGGAATCTAGTGGTAAAGGACACTGAAAAAGTTGAGGCACTAGATGCCTTCTTTTTTTCAGTTTCTACTTGTGATGAATGTGTCAAGCCTGTCAGGTCCTCTAAGTCTGTGCCAGAGTCTGGGAGACTCTGGGAAACTTATTCCTAATAAAAGACTGAGGTAGAAACCCACTAAATGTATGGCACATCAGCCACTGTTTATAGTCTTACAAACATCTGGGTTATTTGGGTAAGTTTCTGACTACTGGAAAAGTTTCGCACTTTTGGAAAAAAAGGAAAAGGATCATTGAGGGAACTGCAGGTCAGTTAGTCTAGTCTCACTACTCAAATCTTTCTGGAAGCTACACCCAGGCACACATAGTAGGAGGAGATCCTGCTTGCATTTACCAAGGGCAAAACATGGTTGACCAACCTGAGTGTCTTCTGCGATGAGATGGCTGCCTTGGTCAAAAGGGGGCACCTTGGGTTTTTTTGGGTTTTGGTCATTTGTTTGGCTTTTGTTGTTGTTTCTGTTTGTTGTTCATTTTTGTTTTTTTGTTCGTTTGGTGGGTTGTGTGTATTTTGTTTGTTGGTTGGTTGGTTTTGGTTTTTTTTTTTTTCTGTCCGTACTAACAAATTGATGAAAATATGGTTTGGATGGGTGGACTACCAGGTGCCTGGAAAAATTCCTTGGGCTGCCAGGTTCAAATGGTTCCAATGGGCAGCTTGTTTATATTGGACAATGCAGCCAATGATGCCTTTTCAGCCAATACCTTCATTAATAAGCTGGACCATGAGGCAGAGGGCATCCTTTGTAAGTTTACAGATGACACCAAGCTGGGGCAAGCACTCTGGAAGTCTTGGCTCCTGTTCAGAAGGAGCCTGACAAGCTGGATAAATAGGCAACAGGTACTTTAGGTGCAGCAATGGCAGAGTCCTGGTGCAGGAGGGAATAAACCCCATGCAGCAACGCAGAATAGGGGTCAATTAGACAGAAAGCAGTTTTGCAGCAAAATACTTGTTGATCCTGGTGGTCAACTGTTTTAGCATGAGTCAGCAGTGTGTCCTTAAACAAAGGACAAACTGCAACAGTAAAAATGTAGCCAGAAAGTTCTAGGAATCAATAATTCTTTTCTATTCAGTGTGTCAGTGTCTTTTCCCAAGCAACAAAATATAGTACAAGAGGAAATGGCTTCCAATTGCTCTAGTGGAGGTTTAGATTGGGTATTAATGGAAACTTCATCACCAGAAGAGTTTTCAAGGATTGGAAGACGCTGCCCAGGGAATTGGAGGAGTCACCATCCCTGGAGCTATTTTAAAACACATAGATGTGGTGCTTAGAGACATCACACTTAAGGACACTGCTGAATGGCACTTAAGGACATTGCTAACTTGACAGTGTTAAAGTGTGACTCAATTATCTCAAACATATTTTTCAACCTAAATTTTCCTATGATTCTACATATGAGACTGCATGCAGAATTATGTGTCTAGTTTTGAGCTTTCCACTACAGGAAAACTACTGGAATAAGCCTAGCAAAGGGTCGCCAAGCTGGTCAGGAGACTGGAGAGTAAAAAGAAGGCCTCTGAAAGCTGCATATGCTCACTCTCAAGAGCCGAAAGTTATTACAGTTTTAGCCACTTAACAGAAGGGCCTGGAGAATATGGAGCGAGACTCTTTTTTCAGAGTGACAGGATGAGAAGCAACAGAGACAGCTGGCAACAAGGAAAATTCTTATTTTTTACAGTAGAACAGGCTGCCCAGCAAGTTTGTGTCAAGCTTTGATGATATTCAAAACTTGATTGGACAAGATGCTGAACAACCTGATCTACATTAGCACCTTTTGCTTTTCCTCATTTATTATTTAGCCAA
>WEIV01018693.1:1430-13572 GCA_013390005.1 Calyptomena viridis | reverse complement strand
ACAGCTCCAAAAAGAGATATCAGTTCATGGTCCAAAGCCAGACTGGCCAAAACATTAGTAACCAGCAAGACACAGCCAAACTTTACTCTGGGAAAGGAATACTGTGCAAACAGAAAAAAACATCTGCGTGCTGAACCACACATTCAGTTGACTCTCAAATAAAGCGGGTGGCAAAACGTATTCATTTTTATGTAAGTAAAATAAAGGTAAAAACACAACAAACAAAAGCAATATCCGGGACTTAATTATAGTTAGGAAACAAAGTAAGTAGACATACAGTTTAAAAAGCCAGGAGGTTATTTTGTCCAAATTAATTTCCTTATATGACTTTTCCTTTCTCTAGTCCCCATCTGTTTTTAATCTTTAGACTGTGAAGTGTTCTTTTGCCTCTTTACATTCCCCTCTATGATCTCTTCTTCATTGAAATCTATGTCCTACTATCTATACAGTGGGATAACTTTTCCTAATAATACATCTAGAATAGTTTTATTTCCTTCTGGTGCTTCTAACTATCAATTTTTCATTAACTTTTTGGGTGTGTTTTTAATGTTCATGCATTTGTTTATCTTTTGTAAACAAAATATACTGGGCAAAGTTAATTTCACTTTAGTTTACAGATTCCTTCTTATCAGGTACACTTAAACTTGCATTGAAAAGTACTTAAAATGAAATTGTGGAAAACAAAATATATAAATATTACTATTTGTAACAATTTTTGAAGTCTCAAATTTGAGTATAAACTGATACAAAATTGCCAGCTTTACATACACATGCATATGTAAACACAAACACTTTTCATTGTTTTATTTGAGACATCTTAAAGATATAACTGTATATTCAGAAGACTGGGTTATTGCTGAATGAACACAAAGTTCCAATTCATCCATGTAATTGTTCTCTCTGAATTTATTCCATAGTGGTTGCTACTTTCCTTTTTACCTGCAATCTGATTCTGAAGAAGGTTTAGTTTCAATAAGGCTTATATTGTGGAGGACCACTGCTCTACAGAGTAGATAAAAAAATCTTAATGCTAATCCTGGAGAAAACAGTGTGGGTAAATTCCAGATTCTTTACTTGCTTCTTTCAAAGTCCTCACAAGACAATGGCTCAAATTTTTCTGTCATCCAATTTAACCATCTGTACCAATCATTCTGTCCTAAGAGTACAGTACTTACACTCCAGAGAACATATTCAATTTTATAATAGGGAGAATATCTATTCAGCACAGAAGAGTATAAGTGTTGAGTCTTTTATACCTTATACAACAGAAGAAGCACAATGAAATAAGGTCCAAAGAAAGTGATCTGATAGTTACAGTCTATAGTCTAAAAGCAAAGTAATTGTAAGAGTTACTAGGAAGATCAGACTTCCAAAAGGGATAATTTTGAGATGGATAAAAACTACAGACTGTGACTCAAATTAGGGACAAGTCCCGCTATAATTCGATTTAGATTCTACAGGTCTTCCTTAGTTGAACACCTAGCAATCAAACCAGAATGGTAAAGAAAAACATTTTTCCTTTAAAGAAAAAGCTTGTTGTTAATGTTAGCATTCTATGTTCACTTGAGAATGTGCAAAGTAGAACGAGCTTACTTTTGTCCTAACCAATTTTATGTCCAGTTTTCAAATAGGAAGCAGTGGGCACAGTAGCATAGGCTACACATGATGATACTTTCTTAACTACAAACAAAAATCTGCAGGCTGAACAAAAATGTATTGAACTCCAAAGTTACAAAATTAATTGTTCCTTAACCCAAGGGAAAACAGAATTGTATGAATTTTCTCATTGGAAAGACCTAGTATTGGTCTCTTAGTGTGAGATGTGTCATTGCATGGCACTCTATTGATAGATAAGCACTGACAGAAACTGCTCACAGAGCAGGATGAAGCCAGTTGTGGTAACAGTGGCTTTAGATAGCAAATGTACTACCTATGATGCAAAACCACATTTACACTGCATTTCTGATCATTGCAGCAAATAATGCTTTCACGAAATGATCAGATGGCACATGACAAATAAATACAGAAAGAGTCTTCTCTACAAGTCTCTTCCATAATACAGTTCAGAATTCTCACATTCTTTTCATCAAAACTACTTTGTAGCACTGGGACGTGCACATGTGCTCAATCACAGGAGTTCACATGTGCTCAGCCTCATCAACTATTGCTGGACACAGGAAAATGGTGATATGAACTAAACTATTTGGGCTAGAAAATAATTTATGTAGAAGGTTAACAAAACACTGAAATATATTAGGTAGTTGTGGAGGCAGAGCTAAAACTGGATTGCTTGAGAACCTCTCCCACATAGTGAGAAATTAATAGAAATGAATGTACTTCCCTTACATGTCTTTAACTGCTCACTCTTCCTCATGGCAATATAAACTACACATGTGCAAGACTTTTTTCCTCATTATGGTACTCCTTTCTAGTCAAAACAAAAGCTCTGGAAAAAAATCGTCTAAAGAAAATGTGTACAGAAAAGTGCCCTGTCCACACAAGAAGGAATGAAAGGAAAATTATTTGTTTGTGGAAGTTATCCTCAATTTTAGGTAAATGGGCATCCTAAATTCACTCACTTTTCAGGTGTTTATTCAGTACTTTAATCTTATCTACTACCTGTGAGATCGGAACTACATCAGTGTCACACCTCTATTAACTGAGGCTAGTTTTGGTTGTCTTTTTTTATTTGGAAAAAGGATAATAAATAATCACATATACAGCTAAAGTAGTGAGAGATTGCCCTATAAGATCTTCAATATTTTTTTTACTAAAAGTATTCAACAACATCTAGTTGCTCAACTAGGAAAAAGACAATGTGTCTTTAACACAAATCTAATTAAAAACAGCTTACATAGGGCATCTCCAGGGTATGCTGAGACAATATGGAAAATATGCATATTTAAAATCCCTGGATTTAAATCTAGCAGAGCAGATAATTCAAAAGGATGTAGAAGTACTTTCAGTGAAATTTAGAATCTTAATTATTTTAACCTCTTTAGCAGGTAGGGTCTTAGGTTATTTGAGCATGTTTAACGATTTTATTCTTGGTCTATAAAACAGGTTTTCTAGCTGGGCCACAGATCTGTAGACAACACTCCAGAGGAGTAAACTGGCTGATATAGTCACAAATACTATATGATAGAAGAACTGAAGCTTTACATAATTCTGCTCATTCTTTGGAAGATCCAGGAAGATCTTGTGATGAACCACATGTTCCATTTATCAGAAGTGACTGAAAATGCACACCTAAATAAAAGTCCATCTCTCAAGCATTGTTGTTCAAAGTGATATCTGAACAGCATCTAGCATCAGGAAGAAAATGAAATTACAGAAAATAATCTGAGCAGCAAAGATGAAAACTCTGGATATATGAAAGACAGCTGAAATATATCTAAATCCCATTCTGTATTTTAAATAATGGGTGTTGGTGAAAAGAAAACATGCAGAGAATAGTCTGATAATAGCTGACTCCTGTATTCTTGATGGATTTTGGTTCGCAATCATGCAGAAGCAGGTAACTGTGCAAGTGCATTATATACAGCTGAGGAATCATAATTCATGTGAGATCACAATTTGTTTTAAAACTTGCATGTCTTAAGCTCAATGACAGAAGATAAATTAGACCTTGAAAAATGTCTGTGGCTTACCAAAGCCTGAAAAACTGTTTCCAACTCTGAGAGGATTAGCTGAGATAAAACACCAAATCTTGGCCATACTATAGGGCAGAAATCTCAAAGAGATTTCAGAGAGACTTAGAATAAGTACTTTACAAGGCAATTCTCAAATGCCCATCAACAGCCACCGTGTTGATCAGGCTGTAGTTTCTGACCCCATAGGTTACATTAAAAATGCAAAGGTATCACGAGAAAGGGCTGGAAGCAAGAAGCAAGTGAAGATATTTCAATGTGTATTTAATAACACCTTGATCTTGCACAAAGTGTCAAAATCAAGATAATGTAATGAGGCAAAAAAAATAAAATGGATGTAATTTTTTTAATATCCAGAATTAGCTGAATCACAGAAGGAATGGTGGCAGCACTGTTTCTGTGTGACACCATACACCAATTGCCTACAGCCCATTAGGAACCCAAAATAGGCATGTTTGGACTGTTTAATCATCTCCATTCTTCATTTTCAGAAATGCACAGTCAAGAAACAATGCCATTTCAATTTTCTAACCGTAAAATTAATATCTTTTCATGTAGAGAAGCACCTTAGTCTGTGGAGAGGTGTCTATCAATCATTTAAACTCTGGTGTACCTACCTCCACCTAAATTGTCCATCAAAATAAAGTCAGTTGATGCGTTTAGAAAAAATCACTCACAAATGATAAGGCAACCTGCACTAACTGAAAAGGGAAGGTCACAGCAGGCAGACGAAGCTAAGCCTACTTTGGTGGGGCAACCAGTAGTTAGCACAATTGCTGACAGAGGCAGGACCCAGGCATTCCTAGCCTGAGAGCATTTGAAATCCACTGCTCAGGAGTGCCGTACTTATCTGACAAGAGACAAAACTGAGAGAGAGCTGCCTCCTCTCAGAGCCGGAAAACTGAGAATGGAAGAGGTAAAGGGCTGAAGAGAGAAGGAGCATGAAAAAGGCTGATACGGTAGCTCTGTTCCCATTCGAGGACCATTTCATACGCCTTAAAAATGGTTTTTGAAACTGGAATCAGCTTCCTGAGCTCTCAGAGGAGTTTGCTCTTCACTGGGCTAAATGTTGTATATATGATACTTAAATTTAATAGTCTACTATTACAGTAGACTATAATTTACCATTTGCAACTACATTTTCCTAGGGAACCAACACAATAACTTACAGAAGTCTAAGAAGCAGGTTAAAGTGCTCGGTCTGCCTAAGCATTTGACTATATCAGGAATTTATGAATGCATAAATTACATAGGTAGGAGAGGATGAGTCAAGGTCATACTTCTGTACTTTACATTTCTGATTTTTTACAGAAACAAAATATGCAGGGCAGCTCTCCAAAGTTTTACATGTCATTCAGTCCTGCTGCTGACCTGCTTAAAATCCTGAACTTTATCCTCATGGAATGAGTGAGAAAACAGTGTGAAGCTGCATTTTCCTTGATAGTTCAGACCTCATCAAGAAATGTTCAACTGCTGAGTCAGTAGGTTTTTTACAAAGCTCCATAATGCAGCTCTAATACTAGATTACTTCCAGTCTACTTTTTTGACCCTTTGTTGAATTATGTGGCATGGATTTTTCAAACAAAGCCCTCGCTGCCTCCCATTAATCCTTTTGGGTAAGCAAATCAGCAAGCCTTTTAATCACTGGGATTGATACAACACTCCTAGAAAAGCATCACAAACCATCTGCCAATTTCACAACTATCAGATCCATGAGTGAATGAAAGTACAAGATAAACAGTATGGTACAGAATGCCACAGCTGAATAAAAAATTTGAACCATCACAGGAGAGATGGATTACTGCTTTATTGTTCTACAATCCACAGAGCAGTTAAATCTCAACATATCATTCCTATTAGAGTGGTCTTTGCTCCAAACTGCAAGTCTAAGCACAAACACATTTCTGTGTATTACATGAACAGAAGAATGTAGTCACATATCTAACAAAATATGAACATAAGATGTGTTTTCACAGGCTGCTTTGCTCCCATTGCCTACAATCACACCTAATCTGAAACAGCACCTCAAAATAAAGAAAAGCCTTCGTACCCTTTTCACTCTCAGATGTTGCAATTTGTGTCCTATATAGTTATATAAAACCAAAACTGCTCAATGGGATATGAAATACTACTTCAAAATGGTGTCAGGCTAATCCCACAGCAGAGTACTTGCTAAAACTAGGTGCAAAACTAAACCCAGGGCAGGTCTCTTTTGAAACATTAGAATATGGAGGGTTGCAGTGGAGACAAGGAAGGGTCACAATCCTCCCTCTGCACATATGTATTGGAATAATTATCCATTTATTTTGTTTGAACATATCTAATCCTACTAGAGAACAAAATAAATGAGAAAAACCCCTACACTACGCTGAAACCTGAAATAATTGGGAAAAAAAAACCAATGTAAAAGGAATGTGTCTAACCACCATCACAACTCATAGGAATCAATAGCGACTACAAGCAGAACAAAGGAAACAGTTTGGAGCTCACCTCAAAAGTACTGGCAACAAGTCTTCTGGGGCTCCTTCTGAGTCTTTCTGAACCTTGTAAAGATCAAGCCTTTTCAGGATAAATTCAAAATGCAGAGAGCCAACTATTTAACAATTACAACCAGAAAAAAGGGCCAGCAGTAACTACAAACTAAAAATTATAATTGCTCTTTCCCTTCTCTTCGGGCAGAGATTTCCACCTCTGGAGACAGCTGTTGCATCAAAAGTTTAGAAACAGAAACTTATTGGGCATTAACTCAGATTACAACTTGCAGTAGGAAAAGAAGCCAGTGAGAAGGCAGAGACTCTCCTTCACTAGTCTGGCTGCTTGCCACCAAACTCTTGGTGCCACAAAAACAAGCCACTCACCCTCTCAGGTGAGCAGGCTCACAACCACCACGGTTCCTCAGGCTGAGGGAAAAGCCACCATTGGCAGGGAAGGAGCAGGCAAGAATCTCTTAATCTGATGCTCAGTCAATGATGGCTTCTGAAAATGAGAATAAATAAGGAAGCTGCTGGTGAACAGCTTTGCATGAATGTTGAGAAGCGAGTCAACTTGACCCTGAAGCTTCTGGATGGGTTCCTAAGGTGAAACCAATTAGTAAAAAGGCAGTAGATGAGACAGACCTGCAGCCCAGCCTTTGTCAGTAGCACGTGGTAGCTTCAGCCTCACTCCATAAGGAGCTCCACTGGCCGTCACCTCTCTGGGATCTTCTGAAGCACTCACTGGATCATGCCACTCTGAATACTTAGGGAGAGGATGGCCTCCTTTCTGGATCCTCACTTAGAACAGGCACCAGATGAATTGGAAACACATGTTTCCCCCATAATGCTAAATTCAGGATGGCCAGAAACAGCTCTATTTATGCTCCCATTTCTCAGGACACTCCACTGCATCTGTGTCTGAGGCAGAACTAACTGGAGAGGCCAAAACAATGCCTGGGGCTGTTTTCAGGAGCAGTGTGGAGGCCCACAGCCAAGATGGTATCCTGTGCCTCTTGGTTATCTGTATCGATGTACCCATAGAGAGCACAAGGGCACAAGAGCCATTCTTACTCAGGAAAAAAAAAATCTCAAAAGCATTAAAAGAGAATTTTTTGTTTACATTTTTTCCTAAAATCACCAAACTGTTGGCATGGTGAAAAAATGTTGGTTAGTGCTTTCAAATTTGGATGGCTTGGATGGCCAAGTTGTACAAAAAATAAAAGCTGATTTACAGAAACGTAATTAATTTTAATTACAATTTTAATCCTTCGGCAATGAACTTAATTGATTATTTCTGATGGGTAAATGCGGACTTAGTTGTCTTACTTAAGTACTCCAGTAAGACAATGACTGCATGATTATTCAATATCCATACAGAAGATCTTAATTAAAATTAGATTATCTAATTCCACTTCTTGAAGGACGTTTATTTGCAGGACACATGCAAAACCTAAACCCACTAAAACCTGGTGATACTCAATTAGAATTATCTATGATTTCAAGGGCAGAAATTATTCAGCAGGCTAAGTGGGGACATTGGTACAGGAGAAAGTGATCGAGAAATGTATTTATTTATTGGCAACAGTGTCTGAGAAATCAGCACAAAGCAATCAAGAAGAGAGTTAACTAGATGCTGAACTGTTGAACCCCTTTACTGCATATGACTACAATTTTTAGTAACAGTTTGTTATATTTTAAGTTAGGTTAAGCTTACCAGGTTTACATTATTTATTTATCTCATTGGTTGCACCACGCAATTCCTGGAAATTAATGACCAAAGAGATAAACAGAGACTACTGTGAAGTGTTAATCCTTCCAGATGATATAAATTACCTTTGAGGTAATTTATAGAAGTTTTACTGTCATAAGAAATTCAGAAATAATCACTTTCTGCTTTATAGCACAGCTGTTTTTGGGAAGACCTACAGTTTTGTCTGTTGCAACCCTTTCCTAAAGCCTTTGAAAGACCTTCCCAATGTGCTGGGTCTTTCTGAAGGCTTTAAGCTTGGAAATTTGGCACATTCAGTCCTGATTACAATGTTTAAGATTCTGGCAACAGAACCCGCTTTTTTAAGCATCAGGGGGGATATATGCTTTGTTAAACTGAGTCAACCAGAGTAAAGGCTTTGAAATATTCAAGAAAGGACCAAGCTATGATCTGGCTTAATGTTTGCTATTATCTCTTGAATCTTAGAAGTCAACATTATTGCTAAATTCTGTGAAATATTTATATAAGGAAATTCAGAAAGTTACAGTCTCCTGTAGGAAGGGCCCCCCAGACTTCCAGACTGGTCCTTCTACTTTCTATATATTCTACTTATCTGACATTTTCTCAGTGTCTTTTATCTTCCACATCCCCCATCCAACTACAATCTCTTATTCTTTCTGCAAAACAATAATGGGGCAGTTTTCACACTTCATTATTTGAATTTTCATAGTTTTAAATAAATGAATAGTTGTTGCGGAGTTCAAGATCTGAAGTATAGGAGAATTAAAGGCCAAACCAGCTAATAAAAAAAAGAAGACTGATTACCTTTGTAGACATGGACCAAAAATGTATTGCTTTCACATTAATATTGAGTTATTGCTCTAACAGTGGAATCCGGGCTGTAGAATAAGGTGGTTTGTTCTGTAGTGACTGTAACCGTTACATAAATTGCAGAGGCACGAGCCTCGCTCTACTCTTAACCCATACCTCAACCAAGTCTTGTCCTCAACTCTGACAAGAGGAAGGGGAAAGAGATACTCATTGTAGCTTCAAGACCTATGCCAGGTTAAATCTGCTCTACCACCCAAAGATGCACTCCTGTCCTGCCCACACATTGGTATTCCTGTTTCCCCTCCTTCCTTTGAATCAGCATATAATTTTTGCAAAGGTTCTAAAACTCTTGGAAAAAAACATTAGATGTAACAGTAATTCTGATCTAACTTGAGAAACTAAAAGAAAAAAAAAACCTGGTGAAAGAATATCAATTAAAGAGAGCATATTTGCTGACTGTTTTATGTAAAATCCCCACATAGTCCAGGAAGTTAGGAGCAGAACCAGAGTAAGGATGTGCAGGCAGCTGTGCAAGACAGCCCACGCTGCAACCAGAACCCTGGTCTATGTCACTTGTGGTCTCAGCACTTTCCTAAGCTGATCTAAGTTCACACTGAATCTGAAAAGGGCAATTCCTCTTTTCTCTGCATTCTCTGGTTAGTGTTTCTGCCATCTACAGTTAAGCACTTAAATAAAAATAATTTATTTATCTCAGGCACTTAAATAAAAATAACATATATATTATTATGATATCCCTAGTTCCTCTAGTGAACCACTACAAAACTATGATTAACAATCACTGTCTTCACATCTCAAGAGAATTCTATGCCTTTTACTCATGATTACTACTGAATAAAGTAACTCAGATGCTGAAAGAGTGCATAAAACCCAATACAGTTGCTTTGTGAAGTCTGAAGCCCTTTTGTAAAACCACAAAATGCATTTCTCTACAGTTATTGAGAAGAAAATTGGAAAGTACACAGTCTGTTTTTATGATAGAGTATTCCATGCCAGAAATAAGGATGTGAAGATGAAAATTGCTATCAGATTAGAATCCCCATAGTCAAAGACTCATTACAAATTCCAACGTACCCTATAGGCAAGGCATATATGTATATTTCTTACATTTTACATCTTAAAAACCAGTGAAAGGGTGACTTGTGTATCAACTCTTAACCCTTTGAAAACTTTCAAACATACCCTTACAGGAATTGTATGACCTCATAGGCTTGTTCCATTTTACATTACAGTAATTTGCAATTGAAGATTAGATTGAATGAAAGAATCATTGGTCAGTGCAATTTTAGAGCATTTTAAAGCATCACATAAGCAAGAGTAAACCTGCTCCTTTAATTATGTGAACATGAATAAGAAGTGACACTGTGGCAGCTACAGCATACTTTCTTTACCTTCTTTATCAAGGCTTTCTTCTCAGCTTTTCTCCACCACTCATGCACTTCCATAGGCTTTCAAGCAAACTACTGTAAAAACGAAATTATCTAGTCAGTCCTCTCTTGAATAGACATGCCTCCCATGTGATCTACTGAGTCTGCCTACTAAGCCTACCTAGTGCCTAATGTCTTGCAGTTCTACTGCACTGTAATTTTTGGCATCCCAGAAATGAAGGGGCTCAGTCATCTGTGTTATTCTAGCCAGCATATCTCCTGCTTTGTCACTTACAAATATTTAGATACAGTTCCCCAACATAGGGCTGGGAATAGGCTCCAGCACTGCTCTGTGATCACTTACTATCAAAGCTGTAATTAATACCTTGTCTGGTGCTTTTGGCTCACATCAGGTAGCACTGGTGTGATTGGGTAACAGTCTGGTTGTAGCAGAATGCAGGGGCTGTTCTGAACAGGCTATATAGATGAGGTTGTGATATTTTTTTGAGGAAAAAAGTTTGCTATATGGGTGTAAACTTTGTTGTGCTACTTGAGCTTAGACCCAAGGAGTGGGACCTTGCTCATAGACCTACTTAGATCTACTTCTCTGCAAATATGCAGAAGAAACCCGGCAAGAAGGCAAATAATTGAGTCCCAATAATGAAGTTTCTTGATATAACACCTCTGATCAAAATATATTGGAGGTATAAGACTGAAAGAACCATGAAAAGAGTATACTCCATTTGCCAAAGACTTTAAATGTGTTATGCAGCTTTGTCAGCCTATGAGGATCTGGCTAACTGTGATTACTTCTTACTGGAGAATTTCAGGGCTTTGCCTTCTCCATATTGTCTTCCCACAAACACTCACACATACATATTTTTCATAAAGAGTGATTAATAAATGAGCAACTCTCATTGTAATAGGGAAATGTGTCTCAGTTGAAGGCCTGTTATTGTACAGTGACCACTTGGAGTCTTGTCACTCCAGTAGCATCTGACACAATTGCTGCTGTAACCCACCCCAACAGAGCAAAGATGAGACAGCAAAGGGAAGGTTGCAACGCCGAGCTAAGCCCTTGAAATAAAGTGGAAGTTTACCAACTTGACAGGTTTTACTACTTTTTGATACTACTGAACAGATTTGTTCAGAATGATTTTTTTCTTGACCTAAGATTCAAAAGAAAGTATTATGTTTTCTTTATTAGCCTTTCTTGATATTACTCTCTACTCATATACATGGCTGTAACTGGTTTATTGAATGTCTTGCAGATGGGTGGCAGCCACAATCCTCTTTTTCTACACCTTTTTAAAATAGAAAATATTAAAATATTCTCTAGAAGAACCAGTAACAAAGAAGAACCCTATATCAGTCTTATGAGTACGACTGAAACCAGCAACTCTATATGTTGGTGTGGTCAGAAAGAGCTCCCAATAATTGCTTTATATTTTAAAATCCCTCTCTCTTTCTTCTCTACCTTCTTCAACTTCTATCATACTTCTAAATAAACTGTTATAATCAATACGTCATTTCACTCTTGCATATGAAAAACTATTCATCAGCTGCAAGGGAAAACACATGTCAGGGTGCTTAAAATCCTCACTTTAGAGCAGCTGGAACACTGAAGGTACTCATATACAGTAACCTACTAGCATGACCAATGAAAAAGACAAAGTAACTTCCTAAATTAAACCTTCTTTTAAAAAATAAAATGAAAAATCAGGCTCATATTCAAAGATCCAAATATTAAACTATGTACTGTAACTCAGGCAAAGGCTGTCAGGAATTCCTGTATTCAGTAAGTGAATATAGATTTTAAGGATCAGACATATATCTTGCCTAGCAAGCATCTGCAGCAATTGAAGATGCTGCTGTTCCACAGGAATATGTTCCTGCCTTGGTGCTGGAGGTTACTGCACTGACCTGCATTCTTCAGCCAGTTAGTGTGAAATCCAGCAGCATAGCCCAAGCCATATTTCCATGGCAGTATAAAATAAAACCACTTAACTTTGTACTGGTTGATGAACACTCTTGTGGGCTGTTGATGCATCTGTCCAGCAGCAGCAGGCAATTAGTAGGTTGGTTTTAAACTTT
>WEIV01018692.1:1984-24563 GCA_013390005.1 Calyptomena viridis | reverse complement strand
TTTGCAGTCATGGGACAGAAGACAGAAGAATTCAGTGGCAGCAATGACAGAACCAGAATTGTCAAATAATCTATTTATTGGAGATCTTGAATTCTGTATCTCAGTAGGGAGGGAATGTTACCATCTGGTGGGATTTTAATGCCAAAAAGACTTGTTTCCTCTGTTTTTGTTTTTATTTTTGTTTTGATTTTTCTATGCCTTAAGGAGTAGCTTAATTGGCTCACCTTTCAATCCTGCATTTCCTGACCTAGAGTTGGCAGTCATTCTTTGGTGTCTGGCCTACACCATAGTTCTCATTCCATCTGTTCTGTTCCGAGTTTTTGGCCTATTTGTCATCTCATCGCCTTTTAATTATCTTCTAATCCATCTCCCTTCTACCATTTTGCTTCTTTTTGCTTTTATTTCTTTATTTCTTATATTTCTTCCTCACTTCGTCCTATTCTGTTTCCCCAAGAATGGAAAGTTAAATGATGTAAAAGCAGTATTGCCTTATTCCACCCTTAGATACTTCAATGCTTGTTGTTATCTTCACTTAAATCTTATTTTTGGACTGCTTTTCTTCCTATAAATGCAAATAATTGTTAACCTGAGGAACATAGTAAACAAATTGTGACTAAGAAGCTGGAAAGGTGTTACCTTATGATTATACTAGAATTAGAAGTCTTCACTTGGCAGCTGACTTGTATCCCAGCACGTACTACTTCAGCCTGATTATTCAACATGATTTTAGCATATGAATTGTAAAGGTAAGTACAGCCAACCAGCCCAAGTGGAAGCTTTGAAAATTGTAATATGAAATAGATGACCAAACTGTGGTTCTTGAGCGGAATGTAAGTTACTGCCACTTGAAATTCAATGTTTGAACTGGAGCAATTTCATGCAACCAGATGCAGCACTGCAATGATGTGGATACTGTTCTGTAAATATAATTTCTGTCAATGGGAGGATGAGGGTAGCAGAGACTCTTTAGGTCAGGGCTGGTGGTGTATCCAGCTGCTTCTGAGTGTTCCTTTGCTTTTTGTGGGGCAGAGGGGCTTCAGTTATTTGCTTAGATTTGGTTTACACCAAAATATTTTCCCTCCTGTTAGGGAAAACACTGACTCAGCTTCCTTGCTTTGGTAGAGTCACTTAAGGAGACCCATTTATGAACAGGAATCTGTGTTCATTTCCTATAGTAAACAAAAGAGGATTAGGCTACTTGCTTTTGATTATTATTATTTGTGGTGTTGAAGGCCAATTATAATATTTCAGCACAGTGTAATCTTGGTTAGGAAAAGAAGTATTTTGCTTTTGGTTTAAGAAATTTTTGACACATTAGTTACACTTCACGTCTTTCGAAAACTGATTTACTAAAGTTAGAACAAACAGTCTTGAATTATTTCCATGAAGAATTATTTTCATAACTTGTGACCCATGTTAGACATCGTTAGTGGTACAATCTAAATTAATATAGAATAATTCAGATGTGGAATATATAATTCAATTATGACTTGACAAACTGTAGTGTGGGAAAGAAAACAATTAAAGTAGTGGAAAAATAAAGGCATATGGATAAAGTGTTATACTTGGTGCACGTTGTAAGTTTAAACATCAGAACAGTACGTGTTCAGTTTAGCTTTTAGCATTTTAGCTTTGAACATTCTAACATTTTTGTAAATTATTTTTTTCTGCATTTTGTGCAATGAAAATACTATATACCTTTCTAAGTAGGAAAAGTGTCTTTTACAGTGATTTCTACTTTCAGTTTTCTGGTGTATTACCAAACCAGAGAAATGCAAATCTGTTTGGACCTAATTACCAGTTGGTATCCCAGTATGGGCAATTGAATTGGTGTATTTTATATCTTCTGAATTAGTTAGAGGACTCAGCTGTGGTGAGTAAGTGGGTCACTCCACTCATTAATTGAGGGGCAACTGTTTAATATTGTCCGTTTTGCCACTTCACAGCCTGTCACTTTCCAAACTGCCTCCTGGCAATGCAGCTCCACAGGGAAGCCATCAGCCTGCTCGTGTTGGAATGACGTTCAAGAGACATGCGCTTAATTTGGATAAAATGAATAAAAGCACAAAGAAAATTGTAAAGATGGGGGTGAAATTTAAGGCAATTTATTATGATGCAAGATTATAGGACATCACTGCTATCTTTCTTTTCTTGTGATATGCCCAATTTTGAGAAAAACCTTCTGTACAGAATTAATCATTAACATCAAGAAATAATAAAATCTCAGCATTTACTGTTATGGCCTTACAGTTTTAATTGCAACTTTTTAGCAAATAAAGCCTTCAAGTGTCATTGAATAGCAGAAGAATCAAATGCTTTTAAACATCCAGAATATAATGTTAAACCTTAATTTTTGTGTTGAAGTAATTTAGTCGATGCCCAGTTTAATTTATTAGCCGTTTGAATCAGACATTGTAACAGTAAATGTATGAAGACTTTATATTCTTGAATATTTGTGTTATTTCTAATTGAATTATTTTATATAAAGTGTTGTATTTGCTGATAAATCTTAGTAGAATAAGACAAAATTCTTAATAATTGTTAATAATTCTAATTATCTGAGTTAGACCTGTCCATGTTCTTGACAACCAGAGACCAGATTATGTTGTAACAATTTACACAGGGGCTGGATAACAGATAAACCCTATCAAGTTTATAACATTGGAAGATCATTTAGAGAACAAATGAAAATGTACTTGGCCCCACTGCACTTAACTCAGTATCATTTTTTCGCTTGATATCAGAAGAACTATTAAATTTAGTATTTGATCTAACCCAGAGTGTTAGGGAGCTTGTAAACATCAGCGTTAGAACCTTGCTCAGTTGAAGACAGCCTGTAAAAGACTTCACTGATTATCTTCCATCCATTCAAGAATGTCATAGATTGCAGTAATTTGTAACTAGGTTAAAGAATTTGCTAGTGCAACCTATTAAACCTCCTCCAGCTCTAGCAGGACTGTAATCTGAGACAGGTGTGTTCTGCTAGGTAGGAGAGCATGGGGAAAGTGATGTGGGCAAAATCCCAATCCTTAAAAATTAAAAAATGAAGGTACCTTGCAGATTGAAATAGAGAACTGTCATGACCACAGTAAATGAAATGGCCAAGCTATGAAATATATCGCTCTGTTTCTTCATCAGGTAAAATAATGAAATATTGCTCTTTGGCAGGGATGTTCCCACACAGCTTTGAGGAGTCCGTGTTTCTCTCATTTTGAAGCTATCACAAAAGTCAATTAAAGTTTCTTGAAGTAGCCTATTTCTCTTATTTGAAAGAAGCATTTGAAAACATCATAGTTAATTGATGTCAGTTTCTCAATTGTGTTTTTGAGAAGAGATTGACAGTGAGAAATGCCTCATGCTTATTTTGAATTCAGGAATGCAGATGTGCTGTCAAATTAAGCGTTAGCACACATAGTGCTTATGTTATTCTTGGGTATTGTTTTGAATATATTAGGTACGTGACCTTTGGAGTTATTCATTCAGAGCCAGCACAGGGATGATAGCTCAGTGGGGCTCTTACTGCAGTGTGCTTTACATTTTTCTAAAATGTCTCTATCCAAATAATTAGGAAACATGGCATACAGCTAGTGTTATTAGCATCCTTAAAGAGTGCAGTTAGTGAATTAATTGCAAACCAGAAACATATTAAAAAACCCCCATTAGAACCATCAGACTTGAGTCCCTGCTGCCATAACAATGTATTTTACTGTTGTTCACAGTATCATTTTTTCCCGTGTGGCTGGGTAATGAAATCAAGCTAGTGTGGTTCTTAGACCCTAACATTGGAGGTTGCATCCCGTCAGAGACTACAGTGACTTCCAGCTCGTCATGTATCTGGAAGCAGGTTTTCTTTGAATCTTCCAGAGGGGTAGAAGCTTTAAGAAGCAGCTTTCAGAAGATGATAAATATGATTTCTCTTAAGTTCTCTATGAAGAAAGCAGACTATAACACTCCCTTGTGAAACTGGCAGCAGTCCTAGTAGAGACTGGGAAAGCTCTGAAAGTCCAGTGTGTGGAATAACCTACTTTTTTTCAGAGGTGCGTCAATCATGACACAGAGCAAGTTGCAGACAGAAGGGATGAATCTCTGGCTTTCTTCCTTGGAGTTGTTGCTCATTCCCTATCATATGCGTATAAACTGAAATTTCTTTTGCCTTCCTGTTCTGGAAAAATATAATATATAGACTTAAGTCAGAGGACTTTCCACTAAGGACTTTTCTGCAGAATTGCTCTTCTAAAAGATAATGAAAAGTGGTGTCATTAGTTAGAATGCTAATGACCAGCAAGTAGTAGTTAGGGTCCTTGTCAGTCACCAGCTATTAAATTATACGAGCAAGTGGTTGAGGAAGACACTCTAGAGTAATTCTGGTTCTTTGAATTATGAATTTATTTTTAGTCTATGTCCTACTAGCAGCAATATTCAGAATATATGGCTTTTACATCAAGACATGAAGGATTCTGGGAGCCCTCATGTCACAGTCTTAGTCGGGAAACAGAACACTTGTAGCTGAAGTACAGACCACAGATGCTAGTGGCAGCTGAATCCACAGCCTTTCAACTTCATCCACTTAGAATGCAAGAGGCCCCTCAAAATGAGAACATGTTTATAATACATCTGAGAGGGCTCTTGTAGTTATGAGGTAAATAAATGTTTGTTTCAATGCTCCTGCTGAGTTTCTAACTAGTTGTAGACCAGAGGAGAGGACATGGTTGCCAGAGCAAGCCCAGGTAGAATTAGATCACCTTCCTTCCTCTCTGTGCATGCACCTGTCTCTTGCCACTTCATGTTATTTCAGCCTTGCTGCTTATGCTGTTACTAGTGCAGAGCTCATGGGGGTTCAGTGGAAGTGCCCAGGTGAATTCCTGTCCTGCTGCAATGGGCTGTACATGGGAGAGGTGACCCCCAGTGAAGCTGGCCACCCTCTGAGTGCTGGGAAATTCTAGAAAATGAGCCTACTGCGAAAGCTTTTCTTCTTTCCATTATCTGTAATTACAACAAATGGAAAACTGTCAGTAAACGTTTTTTTTGTGGGATATGAATTTCAGGTTCCGTGTCTTCTAACAGTGTTTTGGTATGTGAGCCACTAGGATAGTATGTATTTGAATACCATGAGCAATGCTCTAATGGGGAAAAGCAGTGTATTCTGTGCGGGAGTGCTTGCTAAAGATTGATGGAGTGTAGAGAGGAAGCTATGCATAGTCCTTTTGCAAAAGAATTTTTGTTAATAGAAACTGGTCAGTCCGTGAAGCTAAATTCAGTGTTACTTAGCATGCCTTTGGTCAAGCTTTAAAATGAGAGAAATCTGCTTTGGATGCTCGCTTTTTTGGGCTACGGATTTCCTATTTTTAGCAGATCTTTTGTGCTGGATTCTGATTTAGTGTGTTTAAAATTATTAGGGTAGTTTCCTTACGGAATTCTTAAAACATACTTCAGTGACCAGTTGTAGCCACTGTGTTTTTGTTGTGGCTGTTGGCTGTTCCTGCACCTAACAGATGGCACTCACATACACTGACAAGCTGTGGGATAGCCGAGCATTACTAATAAAACCTATCACATGTTAAACTTGACCTGACATTAATCAAGTTTTGAATGCTACAAATGATTCATGGATAATAATTAGTCTCTTGGTCATACTAGTGAACATCAGTCTCACATATCTGGCATTATCTGCTTTCATTCTTATAGGGAATAAATCCATTGCAGCAATTAAGTGTTTTTAATGTCTTTTGAGCCAAAATGTTCTGTATTATTAACTTGGCAAAGAGGTTATTTTTAATCTTTCAGTATGATTGATTTCAGAACTTCTAGTAAATTAACAAACTGAAAGGCTTTCTGTAAAGTAATGGTTTATAAAAAGTATGTATTTTTAGGTTTTATCAACTGAAAAAATTCCTGTCTTTACACAGCCATTTGGTGTATTTTTGATCACAGTATGATTCAGCTGTTGCCGTAGATTACACATTTTAAAATAGTGGGGATTTTGTTAAACAGATGAACCTTTCAAGTTTACTTTTTTCTCTTCTTGTTCAGTCCTGAGTTATTGGTTGACATCAAGTGCTTTCAAAATGTACATATTCATTGACAAAATAATGTTTGCAGCTTTTCTCTGTTTTTATCTTGAATTAGCATCTTGAGTGGATGGCTGTGTGAAAGCTAAGATTCGAGATTTGAGCATAAATTTTTTTAAAGTATTTTCATACAGTTTTACAGCCCAAGAGAATGAAATTTCTTTTTAAATAATGAGCCAATCAGTAGTTTATACTTTGTGTTCTTTATGCAGTTAGGGCAGATTAGATCGTTTCACTGGTTTACTGGAAATGTAGCACTTATTCTTCAATACATGTTGGTTCTTAATTAGCGTGGGATACTTCTTTTAGCAATTACTTCTTAGGGAGCTCGGTTTTTAATTTATTTTCTACAGTTTTTGATCCTACTTTTCCTTTATGCATATTTTAGACGATTAGCATGGGTCAGGAAATATTTTGTAACTTCAAGATTTTTTTTTAGCATATGAGCTTAAGAACATTTATTATGAACTGTGGTTTTCTGACTGTGCTCTCAGTTATCGTGATACATGTCCTTTCTTGCCTTTTGTTGATGGGTTCCCAGCAAACAAAAATGCAAAATCTTTTAAGATAAATGTAGCCAAATAAAATGAATAATGGAAGATGTGTTACAGAATTGGACTTTACCCTGCTGTAAAGATACAATCTTTTTACCTCATTTGATATAAGGTAATGTATCATATTTTGATTAGGAGATTAGACTAATGCAAAGAAAAAGGAGTTATGTTAAATTATTAAAAATCTACTTTTCAACATTTTGATATGTACTTTGGAGGAAAATATGAAATTGTGTAAGTGAGAGAGAGCGATTACTCATGGTTTTGTGAGGGAAGTGAATGTTAGTGTTGAAGCAGAAGTCTTTACTTGTATGACTGTGTGTTAAGTCACACTCCTGACGCCATGGGCCGTGATTTCAGGACCTTCACAGTTGCTTGGAAGGAGCAATCAAATCAAGCAGCCAGTTGTATTAAGTCATTGGCTGGGGAATTGCTTTACTGGTAAGTGCTCGTGTATCCAGAGGCTCCCGTGGAGGAGAACAGGGAATGCATTTTTGCTTGCTGCTATGGCCCTTCCGGAATATTCTGTCTAGTCTAGATGGGATGGTTTCAGTTGATAAAAAAATGGTATCTGTGACTTTTGAGGAGACATTATTGAAATATTTGAGGAGTCATATCTGCTTCCTTGTGAAATGTTTGAAATGTGAAGCTTTTTTCTTTGACTGAAAAAACCTCTAAAAGATGTCATGGTCAGTATCTAAGCAGAGGAACAAGGAAGAGAAGCTGAAGGATGAAAAAAATGGTGAGAAATAGGCATTAGTTTTTTAATTATACATGCAGTACTTCATTGGACAGCTGAATGAAGATTGTGGTTCTCCATCACAGCATGCTGTAATTTGAGATTGCACAGTTTTCTGAAAAAATTAGTTGGCAATTGAGCATGTCACTTGAAGAGGAGCTTAAATATGCGTGAGAGGAGAGGGTTTCATCCTCATAGCTTACTGAAAGTTAGCCTGAACTGGTGATTCAGTCTATGTCTGGTTTGGAGCAGGGAGGGAAGGAAGCAGTGGAATTGCCAGAGGTGTCTTTGATCCTTTCCCATCTGCCCCCAAACTGTTAGTTTGCATTAGGTTTGTTTAGGTCAAGTGTTTTATAATACTTGCAATGCAGTACTGTGTGAGGTGATCAATATCCTGAGTATGAAAGAGATACAAATCTATGTGGATTCAGTTTGAGGTGTTTTTTCCTGTGTGTTTTTTTGTTTGTTTGTTTTGCTTTTTTGATTGTTTTTTTGTTTAATTTTTTCCCCCTATTTTTCAGAATGTCCGTGCTTCCTTTAATTCCAAAATCCATTAATTCCTCAGAGTCAATAAAGACTATTCTGAAAGTTTTACCATGTATTTATAGTAATGTCAGTGAATGAACCAAAACCAGAACTTCTCTTAACACTTTATTTTGGGCTCTATTTCTCTTAATACGTGAACTACTCATCTTTATTTGTGGAAAGTTTGAGATAGTGAGTTTTATTTTTAAATAATATATGAAACTTCCATTCCCCTTATATAGTTACACGTCATTTTTTGTTTTGAGACTGGAAGTAGCTGTTCAGTTCTTGATACCTTCTCTGCTTTTAGAAACAAAACAAAAAAAGGCATGATGCTGCAGGACAGGGAAACTGGACAGATTCTGATGAGAAGGAATGAGCAGACCACAGCCATGGCTTAGAGAACCAACTTCCCACACCTGACATTAAACTGCATTTGATAACATTTTCAAGCATTGCACAGTGACCTCTTTATGTGAACAGAAGCTAATACTCCACCAACAGGGTGCTTAATTCTTTTCCAGGAGCCCTCCTTTTCGAAATGTAATGGCTGAAAGCTGAAGTTTAGAATGTTAGTAGTTTGGATGACGGCTCCTTCATTTCCTGATATAGCTTGATTTTTTTGAGGGGGAAGCATAGTAGTTGGGATGAATCTGAGCCAGACTATTTTTGCATTATTTTAACTTAACTGATCTTAACAGAGAAATCGTTCCGTGGGATTTCTGATGTAATTAAAAAATAGGATTTATGAAGATTCATGTTGTAGGTTATTTTTAAAATATTTTTCTTCTGCCATAACAAGAGAGATACAGATTTCAATTCTGATTTTTAAGAAAAATAGTTTTGTTCAACAGAGGTTTAGTCTTTCTGATGTGGTGTGTACCTGCAGTTTATTATATTTGTCATGTTGTTTCTGTACAGTCCTGTAATCCTTTGTTTATTCCTAAACAGACTGCTCGGTCATCCCCCTTTTCCTTCCCATACAATTGTACACTCCTGTTCTGTATCCTCCTCCTAATTATCCTTAACCCTTCTCCTGGTCCAAAGTTATTCCATCCCAAAACCATATTTGTATCCTGACTCCGCCTACCCTTCCAGAACTTTCCATGTCAGTCCTGCTTACTTGACAGCTAATAGGTTTGAGTTGCAGGCCACTGGCTTCTCTATGATGTAACCCTTTCCTAAACCCTCCTTACCTTAAAGTCCATAGGTCCTTTCCCACTCTCCTCCCCTAATTTTGTCCCCATATTTAAACCCCTGCACAAAGCTATCAAATGCTCTCTGTGGTTGGCTTTTCCAGGGGTCGGTTTCCCCAATAAACTGTTTTCCTGTTTTCTGACCACAAAGAGTCGCTTTTTATCCCTTGCCCTCCAATAGCTGCACCCAGAACACCGAAGGCAAAGAGGTTGAGGAGAAAGCACTTTTCCTCTGAGCCTCAGCTGCCTCTGAACTGGTCATCTCCCAGTGAGAGACCTTGAGTTCTAGGGTGGCCACTCCTGCTCAGTGCCCCTCAGCCGGATGGCTGGAGCTAGTCAGGACTGAAGAGGAGTTTTGGGTCTGTCCCCTGAGGCAGGCATCAGCAGCATTCTGTGTTTAGTTTTTTGTTTTTGTTTTAAAGCTTAAATCCAGGGGAGCTACCCTATAGAAATACAGATCTTCGGCTGGATTTGTGGTTCATAGATCCTTTTTTCAAAGACTTCTGTATGTAGCAATAGAGATAAATTTTATCTTGTGAATTAGCAGAAATATGATTAAAATACTTTTCTCGGTAGCAGATGCATTAAATTCAGCTGTCCTTTATTAACTTGTTAAACCACTGTATATTTGAAAACCTTTTTACCTCCTGCTTTGGATGTAAAACGTGTTTCTGGGATGTCTTAAATACATCAGCAACAAGTTTTAAAGTAAGTAATTTTTATATTGAACTTGGATAATTAAGAGCTCATGGAAGAGGGTATACTGAGGTGAGACAGGTATTGAGGAGGTTGTCGTATAAAAATAGAAAAATACAGAAACTGGCAAACAAGATGAAAAATATTAATGTAAAAATAAACCAGGAGTGATATCCTATTTTAAAAGCAGACTAGTACATCTCTTCTAGAGCAGTGCAAGGAAAGAGACAATAATTATTTCCTTTTATAAAAAGGTGAACTTGTGAACCTTCTTCTGAAGACTGTGTAAGTTTGAAGAATCTATAGTATCTGCAGAGATCTGTGAGCTCATGTTTATAAAATTCCACAGTTGTCAGGATGTGAGAATTACTTTGTAGCTGGTGGTGAGGTCTGTTCTCCTTGGAGGAAGTGATTGTCCTTTAGGTTGGGCTACAACCTAGGCTGGTGAGGATGCTGGCTCTCTGAAGTTAGGACTGTAAGCTCATGTCTGAAGGTGTTTTACTTTCTGGCAAGCTTGTGTATTTGATTTGTAGTTTATTTGTATCTAATACTTTCGAGTGAAGTATGTTTCCTTTCACAGCTTTCTCCGTAAAGCAAACAGGTCGAGATGGTCAGTAATTTGAAGGTGGCTCTGGAAAATGGCATGGGGACGAGTGCGGGCAGAGTTGCTCTAGCTTGACTTGAAACTGAATGAAGCATATAGAGGTTCTGAAATTGAAAAAGCTTGGAAAACAGACATATATTTGTCTTGTAATATAGCATTCAAAAGGATTTTTTTTGTACCCTCAAGTATTTCACAAGGCTACCAAGCAGTGTCAGAAATATGGACAAAATTGATAGCAGTATTTGCATATTGTGACACAGGATATGGATGATCATCGTGTGCAAGCACCTTAGCCAAATTATTTTGTAGAAAGTCAGCATGACTATGTGTTGCAATTCCACGAGATTTTTTTGTTTGTAAGGGGAAGGAAAAAGCACAGTAGTACCTGACTTATTTATTTTATGAATAAAGTAACATCTGAAAGCTCATTAAAATCATGTGTCTTATCTCAGAAATACGGAAACACTAATGCAAACCTACCAGCATTATGTGGAATCTGTATGCACCTCAGTTTTCTCCCCTTCCTGCTGGAGGAACCAAGTGATTTCTTTATAAGTACAGAGAGGTCTCCAAAGCATGAATTTCAATTATCCACTCAAGAACTGCTGACTGGTTCAGTGTTTTAGCAAAATCAGCTTCAGCAGATTATTAGTGATGCTTTGATGTACTGCTACTCCTCATCTCAGTGGTTAAAGAGTGAGGAGAAATCCTGATACTCGTCATAGAGCTCTATTCAGTCCATGCAATTATACCATTCTTTTACTTAGAGGAATGTTATTTTAGTGATTTTTAGTTTTGTTCAAAAGTAAAACATTTTAAATAATAAACTGTAGCGTATGTGGCTTATTATAGTGTTCCCAGAGAAGCAGGAAACTGCAAGAAGTGAACAAAGAGGATCACAGGTGGAAATAGATGCCATGAGGCTACAAGGAACTGGATGCCAGAAGAACCGGTTCACATGCATCATTTACCCATCTTTTATAAAATGTCACTGAGATGTGTTGCACTTTATCTGATCCCTGGCAGTCATCCCAGTCAAGCAGGTGTGCCATTCATCATGGCTCCCATTAAAAAAGACCGTTCTGTTCAATCTAATTAGAAATTTTAACATGTGAAACATTGCACAACATTTTTTAAAAGATGAACCATGATCTTTGTATTTAAAGTTCATAAACTGAAAAAACAACTATATTTTAGTGTCAAAAATACTTGCTTGTATGTCAGACATTCCTTTTCTGCTCATTTCCCTGTCATTCTAAACTATGTTCAACGTCTGTGTTTCCTGCTGTTTACAGAAAACCTCTCAGTAGTTTAATTCTCAAGAAAATTTGTATGGGAAGAAGGTCAGATAAAATTTTCATCATTTCCTTCCCTCCCCCCAAACTGCAAATCCTTTCTAGTCAAAATTCCGTTCTAGGGTGTTACTCAAATACATGTAATTGACCTAATGAAAATGAGAGCAGCATAGCTGAGAATGAAAGTAGAATAACTGGGAGTACAAAGGAATGCAGTTATCTATTGAGGCTTGCTCTGGTTTTAAAATCCTTTTGTCTTTGATATCTAATTGACACTTTGGAGGAGCTGTCATGGTGAGAACAGTGTGGACTTCCAAACTGAGAACGTGTTTGAATCTGAAAACGGGTCGTAGCTTGGTGAGATGGATTCCCTTGCATTTTATGATTGTGGTAAAGTAGTGAATGAAAAGGAGCATCAGAATGTATTTCTGAAATGGTAAATTTTGAATTTGTGTTTTCCTTCCATCTCTCCAATTGTAATAGTGCTTTAAGACAGTTTTCTAGAACTACATGTGGACCAGAGTGGAGAGAGTTGCAGGCCAAACGGTGCACAATAATAATTTTTTGGTTTTCCACACACTCCAAATTAAAAGATTGTTTCGATATTCTTAACTTTTATTTTAGGAAGGAATGCATAATTTAGTTGTTTAAGCTCCAACATCAAAGCAACCGTGTCCTCAAATTAGAGTTCCCTTAATAACTTCAAATAAGCAGAAACAGAGGTGATTGGTTGGTTTCTCATTGCCACTTTGTTTAGTGACTTTTAATATAATAACTAGAAATCTATAAAAAGTACAGTCTCAGCTAATTTGAAGCCTGTGTGTCTAGAAATTAAAAAAAGAAACACAATTCTTTAAACTTTTTGGCATTTAAGTATTTTTCCAATGCACTCATTGCTCTGACAAAGCAAAGACTAGCTAACAATGAATTCATGAAAGAATGCGGGATTATTTTATTGTTGTTTTGTGTAGACATCTGACAGTGGATGCATTACACTGTGCTCCTCAGCTGTAGGTTTCAAAATAGCAACAGGTATATGCAAGCTGCAACTTCCAAATTTCAAGCATGGGCTTTCTCTCCTGAAAAATAGTGTTTCGTTGGGTGATTTCTTACTCAGAATCAAATATTCTTAAATTATTTTACCACTTGAGAGTACTTTCATAGCGTGTTTTTTTTCAATTAAATTATATCTAAATGTTGAATAGTGAAAGCTTTATTTGTTGTTGGAGCTACAGGTACAAATATGGTAATGACTGGATAACAAAAAAGCTAGGTTTTTTATAGCAAAATGATGAGTTGTTCTTTGCAAACAGTTATGGGTTTTAGGGAAATACGCTAAATTATTATTGTTTGAAATATTTGGCCATCAGGCTTTTGATCCACAAAGCGTGTAAGTGCATTAGTTTCACTTGTACTGCCCATAGAAAGATACAAGTGTTAACTCTCATCTGCTTTCATACTTTTGCCCTTTATTGGCTTAATTTGAGTAATTTAATCATAACTCAATGACCCACTGAACAAATTAAGTTGGACTCTAGAAGGGAAATGGTACAAATTAGCAGACTAGGCCAAAATGATGCTTTTGAAACTGACCATGATATACTGAGTTGTGTATTTGCTATGTTTTACCACTATATGGTTACTTATAAATGAGTGTTTTTTCAAGTATTACTAAAAAGACCTGCAACTTCAGGACAGATTCTTGATGTCTACAGTAAAACATAAATTAAAATTAATAAAGAGGTATTTTGGTAATTCTAATTTTTGCTATTACTTGTCAGTTGTAATTCTTCTTGGTTATTTGCTTTTCCTTAGGCAAGTTATAATTTATTATGGAAGTATATCATTCATTCTCATAACTGTTGACTAGCTGGTTTCAGTAGTTTGTTTAGTTAGATGGTTTTTCTCTGGTAAATGCGTCTTGATAGATGCATATTCACCTCCATATGGAATTCACAGTCTTTGAAAGTGTAAAACAGAATATTCAAGATCCAAATTAATTCAAAGAGTTGTTTTACAGTTGTGAGCTGTGTTACTGGGTTATGCCCTAGTTAGGAAGTCTGTCAAACATGAATGTTGAATCATGCCTTGAAATATTTTTCATTAGATAATTTTAATCTAAAGTAAGTGCAGCTTGTGCATTAAACTGGCAAATGGAATTTTAATTTGCCCACAGATGACTTTAGTGTCCTGTATTAAAACTGATGTTCCTTCATCTTTTAGTGTATAGAATCATTTTGGTTTCTAAGTGTTTCTTTTGGGACAATGGTATTTTCCTTGAACTGAACTTGTTTTAGCCTTGAGTATTCTTTGTAAAAACTGCTACTTTGTTGATGTTAACATTTCCCAAGCTCTAATTTTAAACCATAAATAAGCAGTTTACTAGCACATGATTGCAGTAGTAGCGTATAATCTTCTTTGATGTTCAGTCTTCTAAATGAAATATTTCTCTATGGAAAAAAAGATTTCTTTCCTTTTTGTTCTACAGCTCCTGGAAGGAAACTTTGCCAGAGAAGTTAGCCATGAAGTGGATGGACTGATATTTCAGCCTACAGGAGTAAGTAGTGTAAAAATGGATTTTTCTCCCTGCATTTTCAGATGAAATTCTCACTCTCCCTCTCCACTAATCCTCCCATCTACTACCTAATGTTTGTTTTGGTCAGGATTACTTTGCAGGGTTGTTTCTGAAGTTTGCAGTTCCTCAGAGCACTTAAATTCAACTGGTTGCTATCTCATTTGTAGTATGTGAGACTTCTTATTAATTCATGGTGGTAGTTTTCAGGAATCAGCTCATGTTTTTTTAGAGTACATACTATGATGTGCTGCTAAATAAGGAAGAATTTTTACGACTGCATGAGTTCTGTGAATTTTTCAATCATTGGTTTGAGCTCTCATATTATTTTGCTTTCTCAAGGATGTTCACACATTAAAATTTCATTAAAATTTGTGACTTATGTTGTCTTAGTGCAATTAAAGCACGATAAATTCTTGCACCATGTCTGCCAATACAAAGGTATATGAGTGGGGTGGGGAGAAGTCAGCAGAAGAACTGCAGACAACCATAAAAAAAAAGGAAATTATTCACAAGCTGGAAAGGTGACTTTAAGGGAAGTCAGTAGCATGGCTCATCCATCATTTAATGGTCCTGTTGAGTCTGATACAGTACATACACTGCAGTGTGTATTGTATACTGGCAGAGATCATGACCGTAACATCATCCATCTTGACTTTTTTCTTAGTTTGTAAATCATTAGATGGTTTGAGTTGGAAGGGACCATAAAGGTAGTCTAGTGCCAACCCCTGCCAGGAGGGTACAGGGACACCTGCTAGACCATGTTGCTCAAAGTCCCATTCAGGCTGGCCTTGAACACTTCCAGGAATGGGCATCCACATTGTCTTTCAGCAACCTGTTCCAGTGCCTCACCACACTTACAGTAAAAAATTTCTCCGTGATATCGAATCTAAACCTGCCCTCTTTCGTTTCAAGCTATTCCCTCTTGTCCTACCACTACATGCCCTTGTCAAAAGTCCCTCTCCATCATTCTTTTAGGCTGCTTTAAGTGCCGGAGTGTTGCTTATAAGGTCTCCCAGGAGCTTTCTCCAGGTTGAACATCCCCAGCTCCCTCAGCTTGTGTTCATAGGAGAGTTGCTCCAGCCCTGTGATCATCTCAGTGGCCCTCCTCTGGACTCGTTCCAAAAGGCCCATGGCTTTCTTTTACTGGGGCCCCAGACCTGGACACAACACTCCAAGAGGGGTCTCACAAGAGCAGGGTAGAGGGGCAGAATCACCTCCCTCGATCTGCTCACCATGCTTCTTGTGATGCAGCCCAGGATATGTTTGCCTTTCTGGGATGCAGGGTCAAATTGCCAGCTCAAATTGAGCTTTTCATCCACAAACACCCTCCAAGTCTTTCTCCTCAGGGCTAGTCTTGATCAATTCTCCACCCAGCCTATACTTAGCTTGGGATTTCCCTGGCCCAGATGCAGGACCTTGCACCCGAACTTGTTGGACTTGGATGTTTGCACTGGCCCACCTCTGAGGTCTGTTGCAGTCTTTCTGGATGGCTTTGCTTCCCTCCAGTATGTCAGCCAAGTCAAATAAGGAGTTATTTTTTAGTATTTCATATTTGACAAATATTTCTACCCTTACAGTTACTTGTGGAAAATGTGTTTTTAATTTTCCAGTTAAAACAGTTTTTCCTGGTCTAATTCTTACATTGTAGATCTTATCAAGCTTAGCAAGGGGTGATCTTATCTGGAAATAAGATTAACTTCTCTATTTCAAGGTCTACATTGGCTAGTCACAAACCAACAGAGCAATTAGGCCACATAATTTTTTTAAAGTTTTTGTTTTGAGTGTATGCCTATTTCAAATTTAAAGCAAAACTATTAGGGTAAAGAAAGTTCATACTTTTATAAGAAGTTCTGATGATATCTTAGAATATTATTAAGATCTAAAGCAATTGTAAAGGTTTCTCAGAAACACTTTCCTGAACATTAGAGGTTAAGATTATGCGGAGTTGCTACAGCTAAATTTGAAATTGCCTTTTCTAGTTGAGATGGACTTACTGAAGAATGTGTCTCTTCGCTGCTGTTACAGGAAATCAATATGTGATGTGTTTTGTGTTTCTAGAACTTGTGTTTTCTGATTTAACATACTGAAAAATTTATTACCCAACTAAAACCTAATTTTCTCTCATAGATGCTTATAAAGGTTTTTCATCTTTAATATATTTGTTTGGTCTAATTTAGTGTTCAAATTTTAGTATATTGTTTCTGGGTTTATGGAGTGTAAGTTTGTTTCGTCTGTAAACTGATCAAACTGATTTTCCTGGATGAAGCAATGTGCACTTTTCTCAGTGTAATGACTTTTGTAGTTGAAAAAGTAAAAATAATATACTTAGAGCAAAAGATACTATTGTAGACCTGCTAATTGGGAAATAAGTATTAAAGCTGATGAACTGAAAAAGATGAAGCTGATAGGGATAGCTGATACTGCTTTTTTATTTTACATGGTACAGAGGGAATAAATTAATAGGCAACAGTACAAGGGCAACATTATAACAGTACATAAATGACCCCATGAGAATACTAACTGAAATAATTTTTGTGTTGTAGTTAAATGCATGATGTATTACATCTTTTCACAGAGAAAAGAACAACTGTTGCTGTTTGGGGTAGAAACCACTTTGTCTCAAGTGAAGAGACCATGGCAAATTCAGAAGCAAACAGTTCTTAACAACCATTTTTACTGATATAATTTGTCTTATAGAAAAAAAAACCCAGACAGAAATGATGCTGTGGTTTAGAAGATAAGGGAAATTTTTAAGAGCTTTTCAGAGCTCCTGAAGTCTCCTGCATGTTTTGAGAATAAGAACACAAAAGTAGACAGGAATTGGAGCAAAATGACAAAGAAGGGTAAATAGCAGCAGAGAAGGATGAGCAGAACATCACAATTTACAGACAGAAATGTTTTTTTGCGAAAAATACCCACACTTTCTCTATTTTTAATAGTTGAAGCAGAATACAGAACTTAGCTATTTAGTGTAACGAATATTGAGTTTATTAATTAGTTCAGTCTGTTTGAAAGTCTTTTCTGTGTTTCCCCTTCCTCCCCACCCGCATTTAGTCAGAGGTGTTCCTCTTGGCCTGTGCTCTTAGACAAAGGCATCTAGACCTGAGTATGTGTATATATTCCCCACTAGCTGTAGGCAGCACTCGTACTGGAAGTCAACATGATGGAGAAAAAATATTTTGTTGTTGATTTGAAGTTTGGTTTAATTTTGATTTGTAATAAAAGTACCCAGATTGATCTGTGAATAGGAATTATGCTTTTAGCCTCTAAGAGCTCTGGGGTTTCTCACTTTTCTTTTTTCGTTTGAAGAGATTTAGCATCAAGTGCTTCTGTATTAGTTCAGTTTTCAGTTTTGAGAAATTGGCATGCTTTAATGAAAAGAGATTTGTGAAAAAGTTTTACTACTGAATGTAGGGTTTCAATTAGACATAAGAAGGTTTATTTTCTTCTGTTGGTCTTCCTATCTAAACTCATACTATGAATAGCAAGGTTCTTGTCTGAAGCAGAAATTGTTTTGCATTGTGACTGGTGGTGGTAGAAAAAATGTTAAGAAGTAAGGAGATTGTTTTCTGCCTGTCCAGGTTAGTTTATTTTGCAAAGTCGTGTTAACTGAGCGTTATTATTCCTAACTAGTTAACTGGATACTCAAATTCCTTATATTGTTTATTGCCTGGGATATACAAGTGCTTTAATTTCACAAGGACAGTCACAAGGCTGAGGCCTCCCTTCTTCCCCCTTCCTCCCTTTTCAGTCTGAAGGCTTTCACAGATCATAAGAGCATTTTTAGTGAAAGTAATGGAGGTTTTTGCCTTGTTTATGATTTAAGAATGCTTTGTTGGTAGTTTGGTATGATGTGTGCTTCTTATGCATCTCCTACCATACTCTAAATATTTTCTTGTTATTGTTTCTCTTCTTCCCTTTGTACTCTTTTCCTTTCCTCTTTTCCTTCTCATGCATTCTCTTTATCCAGCAGCCCATTTCCCACATTACTTTTAATTTCTCTTTTATGTTGCTTCTCCCTAACACTTGTCTTCCCTGTATCATTTTCTATCCATTGGAGATGCTACCACTATAACTCCCATATGCCTAAAGTCAGGTCTGTTCCGTATGACCAGCTTTCTGATCCTTGTACCTGTAACATGTTGCCAGAGCAGGGACCAAAGCTAAGTGCTAATTAGGAATGAAACAGACCAGTGGGAAACTTCACAGACAGGTATATCACCCTGTGATCCTGCCCCAGACAGGGAGTGAATTAGTTTGAAGGTAAAAACCAAATGCCTTATTCACAGATTGCTTGTGTAAAGGTTGGAAACTTCTAGTCCTTTTTTTTTTTTTTTGAAAGGTTTCTTCAAAACAACAAATTTCTTACATTTGTTTTAGAACACTTGCAGTTTGCCAGCCTTTGTGTTTTTCATGAAAATCTCAGAAATGGCCTCTTCAGATGACAGAATTGGCTCTCTGACCTATGCCTGCTCATCAGTGAAATTAATTTTATTGTCTGCCTTGTAATTTGTACCTTTGCTAGATATTTCAGACTGTCTAATTTTTATGCAAGTAATCTTGTGATAACCATCTTTCTTTCTTACACTATCACTTTTCCCTTGCTTGGTAAAAACATCTAGGAATTATTTTCTTCCTAAAGCCAACTAAAAGAAGGCTGTCTGGCCAATAGTTAGGAAGGCCTAAGGACAGTTTTTGAGCATCTGTGGAGAGCTTGTGTCACAATTGATTATCTTCAGTTCTGTTTTTGCCTCCTGAGTTCCGTGATGTTTTTGTATTGGCTCAGGCTGATTTCTGTTTGGTACTTCTCTGTGCTTTTATTTTGGGTGAGGAATAAAGTCCATTTGTGTGGATTTGGGATTTTTACAGGAAAGGATGAAGGGCAGCTGCTGAGTTCTGTTCTTCTAAGATAAATGTTATTTTAAAGAACGGCTGAATTATTTAACACATAACTCTCCATACCGAATACAAATACAAAGCTTAGCCTTTAAAATGGAAGAATAACGAACAGGTTCTTATGACTGACTAACATGATGTGAGTTGTTAATATATTTTCCTTCCCTTCCCTTGGCAGACTTAGTGGTGATCTGAAATGCTTGACTGCCTGTTAATTATTTGTGGTATTCCCGCTGTATAATAGGCTGTGATATTTTCTGTCATTGTAAAAGTTCACCCAAAGTCACTGAAGTTGACATTGAATGAAATATCCACCAAAGATACCACCAAATAAAAGATCTCCATTATTTGTTTCATTGAGCATTGCCAGTTTGACGTAAATAATCCGATATAATTGATAAGCCCTTTCTTCCACACTGTATGTTTTATCAAATGGTCTGTGAATTTTTAAACATAGGCCAAGTCAGTTGCTGACTTATTCCTGAAACTCAAAAATCCTGTTTACCAGTGATGGGGCATCAATTATTCTTATGTATTTCTATTGCAATAGCAAGTAGTGGCTTCAGATAGACTCAATACCAAAGCTGCTCTATAAAGGGTTAGGAAGAATCATATAATGACAGATTTTTACTTCTAACAAATCTATAAGTTTCTGGATTTAGTTTCTAATTTTGTAGTGACTCATTTAAGATTTGGAGGTAATGGAATGGAATAAAATAGAATGGAACAGAGTATTTCAGTTGGAAGGGACCTGCAATGATCATCTAGTCCAACTGTCTGAGCACTTCAGGGCTGACCGAAAGTTAAAGCATGTTGTTAAGGGCATTGTACAAAAACCTTTCAAACACTGACAGCTTTGGGGCATTGACTGCCTTTCTGGGAAGGATTTGAAGTGTTTCACCACCCTCTTAATAACAAAATCCTTCTTGAGGTCCAGTCTAAACCTCCCCTGGCAGAACTGTGAACTGTTCCCATATGTCCTATCACTGGGTGCCAGGGAGAACAAATCAGCACCTCCATTTCTTAACATAGATGCTAATTTCTTTTTCTCTAGAGTTTGCAGCAGAAGGAAGGAGAATCTAAGAGAATAATTTTCTTCAGTTTTTGTGTTGTCCATACTCCCGAGCCTTTAGAATATCTCTTTGCTAAATGTGATTTCTTCTGTAAGATGAATGTTCATGACTGAATCTGTTACTAATCGGGGATGCTGCTGTCATGTCAGTGTGCTCTTTTTGTGCAGTTGTAGGTTTTCCTTTAACAGAGAACTTGCTGTCAATCTCCTGAAATGCCACTGAGCTTCGCGACTCTTTTCTGCCTGTGAATAGATGTTATATTCAATTTCCATGGCAATGTTCCTTGCAATCCTTCTCTTAAATAGCTAGTCCTATCTCAAATATACCATTCTATCATCTGCTTTGTGAACATACTCAAATTTATTAGTGATACAGAGTATGTCTGTGAGAGTTTTTCTGCGACTGTACAAGTAAAATTTTTATATCAATTCAAGTTTGTCTTTGCTGTCTTGAGGTGATTTGTTTTCTACTATTTTTTTTAAATCCGGAAAATAGAAAATTAAGAAAAAATAACAGCAGAAATGCTAAGTTAAGTACCAGTAAGTAAGGTCTAATTAATTTAATTACATCTCATTTAAAATTAAATTGTTAGACACCTAGATACAAGTACCATGGTTTTTGAACATAGTAGATTTTTATGATTTCCATTTACTTTTGAAGAACCTGAGATAATTCACACATGGGGAAATCTGAACTTTTCTTACAGGTGCAACTCCTAACATACACCGTTGAAAAAAAAAGTCCAAAAAAGCCTCCCCTTCACCACCTTTATGAGTAATTTTTAGCTCTGAATATAGTAAGGTTGGGGTGTAACAAAAGTTGGTCTTTTTTAGCTTTCTGCTGTTGGTTCTCTAGTACATTTAGATTGAAATGCAAAGGTATTTGCTATTTGCCAGAATTGTTTAACCTGACTTCCTTTTTCTGTCTGCCTGAATAGATGTCAGTGCCTTGAGTCTGATTACCTAAGGAGAGTGTAGTCCTAATTGGTATGCTACCTTTTTCGTTTGCTAATGACCTATACTGCCTGACATTCTCTGATTTCTCAGGCAATGCACTGCATTTATAGGCCCTATTTAAATAAATTTTTGAAATTCTGTTGTGTAGTGTAAGCATTCTGCCTGCCAGTGGCATGAGGAAAGATCTTTCTTACATTATGTGTACTAGTCGTCCTCAGGAATGTCAGTTGACATTAACATGGTAGTGTCTGTGCATGTGTTGTTTAGGAGAAGAAAAGAAAGGCTTTTTCTGGATGCTACTGTTCTAAATACTGAGAAATTAAAGATGTAGAATTATCATTCATTAAGGCTTTCCAGTACAATTTTTGCATATCTTCTTTGTCTCAAAGCTGGATGTCAGGGAGCTTGCTGAGTGCACATGCTGTCGTGCTTCTAGCTATGTCGGATTGTATGGGAGCGACAAGGGTACCAGCAATGAGAAAAAAGAGCTCAGCACACTGACTTTAGTTTGGGAACTCTCTGGTATTGTTCTTCCTTGTTTCTCTGTTCATCTCAGTCCACGAATTTATTGATCCACCTTGTGAGCAATGCCCCTCTTCCTGCCAGTTAGGCAGTAGTCTTTATCCAAAGCCAATCAGCTTCTCAAAATAATTTTTGGCTCTCATGCTCTTAGCTTTTATTTATTTCCTTTCTCACAGGTCTCAAGACCATCTTTGACTTTGATTTAGAACACTCACCAAAACATTCATGCACTTGCTAAGAGCATGGGCTTCTTCCAAGGTTGAAACAGGCTTATCTTTTTCTCCAATTAATAAGCATTGAGGCAGCTAAGCTAACAAGTTACCACAAGATTGCATGTACTTTCTAACTAAAATAGATAGATAAATGTTAGGAATAAATTCTGTAAATTTGGTTGAGAATACCAGTGCAATTGTTCAGCTTCTGCAAAACATACTCTTTTAAAAGAAGGTATATCTCTATTCCACAAATTGTATCAATTTATATGTGTTGTGCGTCAGTTTGGAAAACCAACTCTCTTTTATGGCCAGATAGGGAAATCTAGGAGAGTTTCTGCTTTACTTCTCTTTACTGAATCATCTGAGCAGTTGATTCAGCTCTTGATGCTTAACATAGACTAATGAAGTGGTCATTTGTCTTCATGGCAGTCTTTGACTCATCCTGAATTTTGCAGTAAACTTACCAGGATTTAGAAGTNTGAGATGTAAGAAAGCGGGATGGCTTTCAGAGGAGTATCAGCACTTGTATTGTGGTATCTGGATGGTAAAAACAGGTTACAACACTTTGTTTAAAAAGCAGAATGGTTTACTTTACATTGCTGTGTTATTCACGTATTGAAATGTTTACTGGCTCACCGTTCTTAAAATCGGTGAATTTGAAAATG